>PVIC010009787.1:0-44827 GCA_004025085.1 Thryonomys swinderianus
CAGGCTGGCCCTGAGCTCACTATGGTGCCCAGGCAAGCCGCCGCGAACTCAGCAATCCTCCTGTCTCTGCCTCCCGAGTGCTGGGATTACAGGCGTGAGCCACCACGCCCAGCATTATATGTGGTAACCGGGGATCGAACTCAGGTCCTTATGCTTGTGAGACAGGCGCCGGAACCACTGAGCTAACCCTCCGGCCCTTACTGAAAATTTTCAAAGTTTACTTATTTATGCAGAAGGGGTGCAAAACAGAACACTTTCTTCAAAGTAGAATGTTACCTAAAATTCCATCACGTTATCACATCAATGAATTGCCACAGATGAACTCAGGAGGCCAGTGGGCCTGCTGCTGGAAAGCAGATGACAGATGGTAAACTGCACTTAAGGAACTGTGGGGAACTTTAGCAGCACAAGGACAACAGGGAGCTCAACTAGCTTGCCTCCTGCAAGCTACCATCTCAGGGGAGGTTCTGGAGTAAGAAGGGGTGTGAACTGGTGCTGAGAATGAACATGCCCTTCCTCCCTCAAATCCACACACTGAAATCCTCATCCCCAGTGCGAGGGCATGAAGAGACCAGGCCTCTGGGGACTGATTAGGTCATGAGTACAGAGTCCTCATGAATGCGATTAGTATCCTCATAAAATAGATCCCAGAAAGATCCTGGCTCCTTTCCATCCCCCGAGGACCATGTGAAGACACCTGTCTGTTATTCAGAAAATAGGCCTCACCAGACACCAAACCTCCCGACATCTTGATCTTATACCACCCTGACTCCAGGGCTATGAGAAAGGAAAAAAAATTGTCTAAGACATTTTACCCATGGATTTTTTGTTGAGAACCCCCAAGAACTATAAGATAGTTGAGAAATGTAAGATAGTTGTATTCCTTAAATCACTTATTTACATAAGTTCTAAAAATTCAGTTATAAAGATCTGTAATAGGCTAACATACCAACTATTGTTCAGTTCCCAAATACGCTTTCTGCTTTACCTATAGGCATCCTCCCCGGTACATAAATAGGTGTGCCAATCTTCCTCTTACTCAAAAAGGTCTGGAAAATGTTCAGTCCAAGTACAGATATGCCTTTAAAACTGACATTTGGAAGAGCTAAGTCAATACATAAAATTCCTTATTAGAAAATCTATTTTTGGCCTACAATTTTTATTTGACCTTTAAAAGGAGAGTTTTAAAAGTTATACATGCTGCTGTTCAAAAGGAAGAAAATGGGAGATATAGGAAAGCATCAGGAAATGAAAGCTACCCATAATCCAACACTCAGTATTTTGGCAAAGTTATTTCTGTAAAACTGACATCAAACTTCAATTTCCCTAACATGCAAAACAGAAATAAGACAAAGTACAAGAATACCAGGCACTAGAGTATGATGTATGTATATTACTTCATGTCATGCTTCCATCCCAGTATTTAATCAGGGAAAACTATTATTACCTTCATTTCACCAGTAAAGATTCTGAAATTGGAAGATATTAGGAACTTGTCCAAGGCCACAAAGCCAAGAGACTGCCCAAACACTTAGTCATAATTCTCTTACCTCCTAGGATTAAGTAAAGGATCAAGTGAAAAACAGCTAGTACAGTGCTTTGTAAATTATGTAAAAAAAATTAGCTAATACTCATGAAAAATAAGGGGCATATTATATTAAACTGAGGGTCACAGCTAGGAGTTGCTGTGAAAAGTCACTCAAAAGAATGTTCTAGAAAATGTCTGAATGAACCAGAGAAGAGGATAGTTCAGAAGGGATCCTGTGGGGGAAGAACAAGCATCTAAAGAACTCCACAATGGAATAATGGAATAAAAAATAAGGGCTTACTTAATACCTTATGATAAGGGACATCATGAAATACAAACTGGCCAGGTATACCCTAGTAATTACCAGCAGAGACTCTGCTGCCTGGCTGGTGAATCCTGGGTGTTACATACACATATGACCACTTATCTAACTCTTCTGTGACTCTTCTCAACTATAAAAATGAGGACAATAGTAGAAGATCTCAGAAAGTTACTGTAGGAGCAAATAAATGACCAATAAAATACCTTCCTGTTGCACAGTAAAGACTACATAATCCCCAGATAGTACATTGCTCAAATTTCTATAATTCCTGTTCCCTTCTCATGTTTATGAACTCATTTTGTGGAATAACTAACAGTAGGGACTTTCTTAAATTTACTTTGTGAG
The DNA here is from genome assembly GCA_004025085.1 of Thryonomys swinderianus. NCBI lineage: Eukaryota > Metazoa > Chordata > Mammalia > Rodentia > Thryonomyidae > Thryonomys > Thryonomys swinderianus. The sequence continues at coordinate 2,196 of PVIC010009787.1, forward strand.
GAAGCAATAAAGCAAGTAAAGGAACTGACTTTAAAAAAGAAAAACTAAACTAAATCTCATTCTTTTACACTTGAAGAATAGTCTAGAAGCCAGTCTGAGACAGAGCAGCTCACCTCAGGGCTCACTTCATCAGTCATTTCTCAGAATCATAAGAATTTAAAATCCAGCCAAAGTGCAGGACCATGACACATGTGTGTAATCCCAGTTACTCTGGAGGCTGAGGGCAGCAGACTGTCTAGTGCAAACCCAGCCTCAACAAATTAGAAGACTGTGTTTCAAAAGAAAAGAAAGACAAGGGATAGAGTTCTTGTGACAGGTCCAGCAGTAACATATGGCGTCTATGGGAACCTAATCACCTAATGACTACAAACGTTGTACGTCATACACGAGACAGGATTAATAATAACAACACGAATGAAAATGGGGAAAGGGGTTCTAGAGGGGTCAGTAGGGAGCAAGAGAGAAAGGGCTAAAAAAAGAATCAAGCTGTATTCTGTACCTGTACCTATCCCTCAACATGACTGTAAATCTCATATGTTGCAATTATGTATGTAAAAGGGAGGTGGTGGGGATATAGCTCAGTGTGAAGCCCCTGGGTTCAATCCCTAGTATAGAAAAAACAAAAATGAAAATAAAAACCACTGAAAGCAGCTAATTAGAAAATAATATGAGAAACATACCAATCATATGAGTATTCCCTCAAGAAGGCAGAAAACGCGTGCCTCACACACAAGCCATCTGTTTTATTTTTTCAATTAAAAACACATTTAAACACATCAGTGAAGAGCAGAGGAGGCCCTTTACATACTGTCTTCATCTACACCTTACTGCAGCAAGGATTCTGCAAAGCTTCTGGGGCACTGCAGAGAAAAATGGAAAACTGAAGCAAGCTCCCTTAAAAATGTAAAGGCCTGGAAATGTTGAATGAAGGAAATGTATTGTGGACAGGAAAAGACTAGTAGGCAGCAGAATAAATAACATTCCACATGAGGGTGGAGCTGTGTGGCAGACATCCTTCTTCCCTGCCTAGGATAAAAACATTATAAAGTTGGGAGTGAGAGTTTTGACAGGAAGAATAAAGTGATTATTAAAGGAGGTGGGAAGTTGCTTTGTGGAAAGTACGCTTGGTTCTTAGCCTGGGGCTTTTCAAAAGACCGGACTACAAACTATGCAACATATGAGTACATGTATTATACATATGCACAGTTTAAAGAAATGTTTAAGAGCCATGAACCCATCACTAAGCTTAAAAGAACAACACAGCTTGCCCAGCATGTGTGAAGACTTGGTTTGGATCCCTAGTACCTCAAGAAAAAACAACAACAACAACAACAACAAAAACAAGAGAACAATAAATACCAGGCCCAGAAGTTCTGCAGGCTCCTCTTTGACCCTTTCACCTCCCTCTTTTGCCCCAGAAGAAACAACCACCCTGACTTACAACTCACGGCAGGTAGAGAGAGTGCCCTGGATGATGTGGTGTATAGTCTGGCTAGCTTTGAACCTTAATTTTTCCCACACAACATTGTTTTTGAGATTCATCCATATCGATAGTTACAACTATAGTTCATTCATTCTGTTGACACACAGTATTTCATTAGTTGAGAATTGTTGAGACATTTGGGTAAGTTTCCAGTGAGGAGTAAAAATGCTACCCATATTCTCATCAATTTCCCAAATACACATGCAAGGGGTTCTTGGGGATGCAGAGTTAGGAATGTAGTTACTAGGCTTTTGGTCAGTAACAATCTTCAATTAAATTTTATACATAAATCAATATATATATGTATCCCACCACAAAAAGCATATATCAGAAAAAAAACTTGTAAAAATATTTTAAGACTAAATTTATTGAGGCATCATAACATTTATACAACTTACCTTTGGTCTGTACAATTACAAGGGGTGCCCACAGGGGTGGCCTTTGGCATCCTCCCCTCCTGCATTTGTTTTTCCCTGTATGACACTAGAAATTGAACCCAGGACCTTGCATATTCTAAGCACTGCCCCTCAGTATTCAGGCCCCACAATGAATTCGAATGATTACACCAAGCCGTTTCCCAAATGGTTATACCATTGGTATCCCACCATCTCTACCTTCCTTACCAATCCTTGCCCATGATTTTAGTGGTAATTCCAGTGGATCTGAATGTCTTTTCACTTACCTTTCCGTCTTTTGTTTTCTCTTCTATGAGGTGACAGTGTGTTTCCCAGGATTAAGGACTAATTTCTGCACTGTTTATTTCTTAGGTTATGTATTCTGGGCACTGCTCATCAAATCTTGGCTAAGATGCAATCATACTCTTCTACTTCATGACTTATTTTGTCACTTTATAAAACAGAAGTTCTTCATTTTGGTTTTTTGTTTGTCCATCCCATTTCCATCCCCCTACCCAACCCCTGGCACCAAGGATCAAACTCAGGGCCTTGCATCTGCCCTGTAGGCGCAGTGCCACGGAGCAACATCCCCACCCCAGAAGTTCTTCATTTTAATGGAGTCAAATTTATCAACTTTTGTAGCATCTATACATTTTTGTTATTGTAAGAAATCTTACACCAATAGGTGCCAGAGATATTGCCTTACATTTTCGCTCAACAGTGCTGATGTCTAATCTGTCTGGAAGTCATTATTTTTTTTATTTTTTATTTTTTTTAGACAGGGTCTTGTTTTATAGTTCAGGCTGGCCCTCAGCTCAGGCAAACCTGGAACTCAGCAATCCTCCTGTCTCTGCCTCCCCAGTGCTGGGATGACAGGTATGAGCCACCACGCCCCAGCACTGTGGTATGTGGTATAGATTGCTGGTGGGCTTGAGTCACCATGCCCAGCATTGTATGTGGTTACCAGGTTCAAACTCAGGGCCTTGTGCTTGTGAGGCAAGCGCTGGAACCACTGAAATAAATCTCTGGCCCTCATTCATTCATTTTTAAGATAAGGTAACAAACTCAAAGAATTGCCTTGTCACTCTAGGATCAAATTTATGATCCTCCTACATTGGCCTCCCAGAGGGCTGGGATTATAGGCATGTACCATTATGCCCACTTAATTTTGTTTTGGGTTTTTCTGTTTGTTTTTTTCCTTTTCTCTTAAACTTGGTGGGAAGTGGGCAGCGCCTCTCTCTAATTCAGGCTGGTTTGAACTCACTATGTAGCCCAGGTTAGCTTGGAGCTCTCAGCAATCCTCCTTCCTGCCTTAGCCTCCAGAGTGCTGGGATGATAGGCAGGTATCACCACACCTGGATTAAACTTTTAGTTTTAATGAATCCCAAAATTCTGAGATTTTTGCTCAACTTGTTATTATTAAAAAGTGCTGGTTTAACAGTGTCACACAAAAACAAATTGTTCACAAAAGTTCTTTCCTTCTGGCCAGGCATTGTGGCTCACGCCTGTCATCCCAGCACTCGGGAGGCAGAGATAGGAGGATTGCTGAGTTCGAGGCTTGCCTAGGCTACATAGTGAGCTCAGGGCCAGCCTGAACTACAAAGTGAGACCCTGCCTCAAAAAAAAAAAAAAAAAAGTTCTTTCCTTCTGAAGAATTCATGATACACTGTTATCATTAACCAGTCTTTCACTATTAAACTTACAAACATGCAAGCAAAAATTTTCTTCTAGCATATCTTGTGTGGAACTTCATATTTTGCTGTCTTGTTATTATACCTTGATTTTTAAAAAAGAATTAATATAAAGAAATGTTATCAACTTTAATATTCTATATAGTTAACTTGTTAAACATTCCTAAGTTTTATAATTTCAAGACTTGTTTTTTATATTGATAATTAGACAACAAGGAGACTTATTTTTCCTTTCCCATCTCTATTATCTTTTATTTCTTGTTCTTGTCTTATTGTACCAGCTAGAATTTCGAGCAAAGACGAACAGATGCTGCAATAGCAGGTGTCCTGCTCATTTCTGGATTTGTTTTGGTTTTTGACAGAGCCTCACTATATGGTCCAGGCTGGCCTCCACTTATAATCCTCCTTTTTTGCTTCCTGAGCAATGGAGTGGGCACCACTTTCTCTGGATGCATATCCTGCTTTCTGATTTTGAACCATGATCTTGCTACACATTCCAGGCTGGCTTTGAACTCAGGATGATCCTCCTGCCTCAGCCTCCCAAGTACTGGGGTTGCAGGCTTGTGCCACCATGCCTAGCTTTGTTTCTGGGTTTTTGTTTGCAGTATTTGTTTATGGTACTGGGGCTTACATCCAGGGCCTTCACACTGAGTTATATACCCTGCCCGTTTATTTTTTGATAGGGTTTCAATAATTCACCCAGGCTGGGGTATTACCTGCAATCCTCTTGCTTTAACCTCCCAGAGTAGTGTGGTACAAGTATGTACCACCATGTCCACTTGTTTCTGATTTTAAAGCAAATGTTTAAAATTTGACTACTATAGTGTTATCTCTTACTTTTGTACAAATACTCTATCAGTTTAAGAAAGTTTATTTCTGTTTTTGTTTTCCACCACATAGGGTGGCAATACTTATAATGCCAGATATGTGGGAGGCAGAGGCAGGAGAATGGCAACAGGGAGGCCAGTCAGGACAACTTAGCTAACACTATCTCAAAGTACCAAAAAGTTCTAGGGATGCAGCTCAATGGTAGAGTGCTTCCCTAGCATGCACGAGGCCCAGGGTTCAATCATCTGTATCAAGAAAAACTAAAATAAAGGATTTTTTATGCACTACTAGTTTGCAAAAATGCCTCTCTTCTCCCCCACCTCATGCCCTTTTATACCCCTAAGCAGCGAAGCCAGGGCACTGAGTTATGCTCCCATATCTTTTTTTTTTTTTTTTTTTTTGAGACAGGTCTCGCTTTGTAGTTCAGGCTGGCCCTGAGCTCACTATGGAGCCCAGGCAAGCCGCCAATCTTCCTGTCTCTGCCTCCCGAGTGCTGGGATTACAGGCATGAGCCACCACACCCGGCACTGTGGTATGTGGTACCGATTGCTGGTGGGCATGAGTCACCACGTCCAGCATTGTATGTGGTTACTGGGATCGAGCTCAGGACCTTGTGCTTGCCAGGCAGGCACCGGAACCACTGAGCTAACTCTCCAGCCCATCCCATATCTTTTTGAGACACAGTTTTGCTAAACTGTTCAGTTTGGCCTCAAGTTTGTTACTCTCCTACCTCAGTCTCCTGAGTAGCTAGGATTTCAGGTATGCATCACCATACTAAGTACATCTTATCATAATTAAAAGCCGAATGGAATTGGATGTTCTCTCTGCATCTATTATTATGAATAAATATCTTTTCTGGTCTGAGGGCAAAATATTGGACACATTTTCCTAATATTGATACAACCTTGCATTCTTAGAATAAAGCCTGCAACTGAAGATTTTCCACTTAAGGAAAATTATTTCCACTTACTCCAAATTAAGGAGAGGTAAAATGATATCAAAACAGAAACTGTCTACTCCAGCTATACAAGGCTGTCAGGTGCAGCAGTGCACATCTGTAATCCCAGCTACTGTGGAGGCTGAGGCAGAAAGACTGCAAGTTTGATGCCAGCCTGGGCACTTCAGTGAGACTCTGTCTGAAAATAAACAAAGTTGGGGGTGTTGCTCAGCGATAAATTGCTTGCCTAGCAAGAGCAAGGCCCTAAATTCAATCTGTAGTGCTGAAAACGAGAAGACAAACTATATAATGCTAATCCTACTCCTTGGCTTCAACTCTTGACTCCACAGCATTGTTCCTGCTCCACCTACACGCTGCATGAGGCGTCATAGCACATCCTCAGGCTGATGCTCTCTCGGTGTTTGGCATGCATTATTCTACAAACGACCCTTCTACCAACTAGAAACTGTGTCCCTAAAAGAGCAAAAGCCTGGGGAACTCCAGAACTCTGGGAGGCTGATGCAGGAGGATTACAAACTCAAACTCAGTCGTAAACTTAGCAATTTATCAAGACCCTGTCTCAAAATAAAGCAATTAAAAATATTAAAAGGGCTGAGGATATAGCTCTGCCCAGACTCCAGTTCAATGCTGATACCACAAAGGAGGAAAAAAAAGAAAGACAACAATCACATATACAATAGATCCTTTGCTAAAGAGCTTCTGGAGGAGATGTAAAAAATGAAGTTGTTTAATAATGTGGTAGGAAAATGGGGCTTCGAGATAGGAGTTTTCTGGGGAGCTGCATTTTTAATTTCTTAATTCTTGCTGAAACTTTAGAGTCATGATAAATTGAATTTCACATTTCCCTGCCTTGTTTACCCAGGAGTCTAACCATGCTTCATACATTTCTTGATTTAAAGTGCACCTTTTTTCTTGATATCAAGGACACGTATTTAGGAATGTGGTACTGTGGGCAGAGATGCAGCAGAGAATACATACTGTGAGAGATGGCTGAAACAGGGCTGTAACAGGAAAAAACAAAAAGAAAACCAACACACAGGTACAGTGGACCCTTGATTTATGAACTTGATTGGTTCCGAGGGGTGGTTGTAACTCAGGTTGACTGTTCAAGTCAATACATCTGAGATCTGGACGTTTACCTGGGTACATGCTGTAGATAACAAGAGACAGGTGAACCTTCCATTAAACTAATTAACCCAAACTGTTCAGATGTCAGGTCCGAACTTGGGGGTCTATTGTATTTCCCTCTTCGGTATTGATCTCTAGCTAATGCTCAGCAGCTGTTTTCTTCTCCACTCTTCATACCTTCTAGGCAAGAATTACAGTGTAGCACAGTAGGACCCACATAATTCTATCAGCAAAACAGTTACCACTTCTCCAGAGGGCAATCTTCCCTCTTGTTTCTCCACTGGATCTTTTCTGTTTATGTTACACACTGACCTTTAATCTGGACGGGGGCACAACATCTAGAAGTAGCTAAAAGGTACTCTGGAGTCGGGATACCTGGATTCAAAGTCCAGTTTGGCACTTAATCGAAGGCTCTAATGACAAGTGACTTGACCTCATTATTCCTCAAGTTGACCATCTAGATCATGAAAATAAACACGACTTATCTACCCAGGTAGATAAGTGCTTGAAACATGGTCTAATGTATCATATTATTAAATAAATGGATAAAATACTATCAACTGGAACTCTGCTGCTGTCCCCTGTTTCTCAAAGCTCCTCCAGCATTTCTCACTTGGGGCCACCGTGATGGCTCGCTCTCTGGACGTGTGTGGGGTTGAACATCTCTATGGGGTCCAGGCACTCCGTCCCATTGGTCAGTGGCAGGGAAGAGGGCCGAGTGACATCAGGTGTATCAATTACTGCTCTAGCCTTGTGAAGAAAATGAGGCTGTTCATTCAATCAGCATAACAAGAACCCAAGGACATTGTGACTGTCCCGTATTTGCAAAGAGGCGCCCAAACAAAAGGGAGCAATGCTATGGAACAGCTACAGCCCACCCGATCCTGGACGTGTTGAAACAGGTTACTGGTTGCCGGGTGTCGAGTATTTGTAAGAAATAATGTAAATTAGAATCAGATAATTTGAGATTCCTTCTGCCTCTAAACTCGCGGTACTCCTGCTAGGAAACACCGAGATGTTACAATCCAGGTATGAGTCACACACGGCCAAGGCGCTGCCCAAGGCTCCGGATTCCTCACCCCTACAGCGCCTGGTATCGCGCCGCAGATCTCAGCGCGGAATTCTAGCCCCCGGGCTATGTATACCTCAGCGCGGAGTAACAAAAACTTTTTTAAAGCTAAACTGATCCCAGATTTATTATAACCGACTAAACAAAAAGGCATCCATCCCAACTGAGACTCGGCCAAAAGGTGAGCATCCAAGTTCGCTCTCGAGCGGTTCTTCGCATCACTCGGGCTGGACAAGCGCAGGCAGAAGCGGGCGGGCAGGGCGGTCGGGAGCGGGACGAGCACCGGCGCAGGGGCAGAAGAGGGACAAAGGCCTCGGAGCGCACGCCGGGCTCGGAGCTGACAGGAAGGCCCGGCGAGATAGGAGCATGGCCCGGGCCGGCCTGGGATGCGGACAGGCCACGGCAGCCTGCCGGGCGGCGCGGGCACCAGGGCCTGGCGCCCGCGGGGCCGGGAGTCCTCGCCGCCCAGTCTGGGCCGGGCGCGCCGCGGGGTGGACTCGGCCGGCCGGACGCGGGCGGGCAGCGCACCTGCCGGGCTCCCCTGCGCGGCCCTCGGCCGCCCGCGCCCGTGCCGCACGCCCGCACCTAAAGTGGGGCAGCGGCTGCGTCCCGCCGGGTCGCCGCCATCGCCGCCGCGCAGGAGGAGCCGAGGGGCCGCTGGGCGCCACTTTACCTGGGAAACCAACGGGAGCAGCGTCTGCTCCACCGAGCGGGTTTTGATCTCGAGCCCCGGGTCGAAGGCGAAGCCCGGCTGGCTGGAGCCGTGGGCTGCTCCGGCGCCAGCGACGCCAGCAGGGCCGGGAGAGGCGGCCATGGCCCTCTGCCGTCCGCAGCCCGCTCCGCGCGCTCCGCGAGCCGCACGCCAGCCCGCCTGCCCCGCAGCCCGCGGTCCGCCGCGCCGCGCTGCACCCGCCCCGCCCCGCCCCGCCCCGCGCCGCGCTGTACCCGCCCCGCTCCGGTCAGGGGCCGGCTCTCCTCAGCCCCGCCCCCAACCGGGACCCCGCCCCAACTCCGCCCCCGAGCAGGGCCCCGCCCCCTACCCTTTGAGCGCGGGAGCCCGCACTAATGCACCTCCCACGGTCACGTGGCCAAATCAGACGACCACAAACAACTGTCCCCATCAGAGCGCCCATCCTTGGGGCTTGCTCAAAGTCAATTCCGAATTCCTCCAGATTTCTGGAAGCTGCGCTGGGCCAGATACTAGTAAATGGAACCAGAATCAAGACCGTGGGGCGGGGCCTCTAACCTAGGAAGGAACTGTACAGGTAATCTTTCTCGGGCTTTTCAAGAAGAGTTGAACTGAAAACGAGTCAGTCATCAAATGCAATCATGTAAAAAAATCTGATTACTCTGGGAGAAAGGAGTGTGTACTTCCAACTGTTTATTGCTTTATTCTTCAAAAAAGGAATAAAACATGAAGAAAACTTTTTGGTTTTATGTTGTTAGCTAAGTGCTCTACCACTGACCTACATCTCCAGGCTCAACACTCTTCTTTTTCAAAAGCATGTTTTCTGTAGTGCCAGGCACGGGAGCAGTTTCTCATGACGTTCCCTGAGTGAAAAGAACATTGGTGTGTGTCTCTCACCGAAGTCACCTGAGGGCAAGGCTAGGAATCGTCTGTAAGGCCAGCCTGAAGCTCACCCGAGCTGCTGCGATGCGGTGGGAGAGGCGAGGAGCACTCTCTCCCCTCGGGTTCCAGGCGGAGAGCTCAAGGAGGCCGTCGGCCGCAGGCACCCGGGTGAAGGGGCCCTAGGCCTTGGCAATCCACTGAGAAGGTGAAGGAGGGTCGCCAGGGAGAATTCCGGAGGCCGGCCAGGCCACACTGACACCTCGAGGAGCCCTGCGTCCATCAGGCAGACTGAGCCGAGGGCACCACTCACTTCAGAAGCTCTTTCCCAGCAGTGCTGAAATGTCCTTTGCAGCGTCCCCACCTGCCAGTTAAGCTTCCTCTCCCAGAGCTGCACAGGTATCTTGGATGCTGAAGACACCCAAGCGTCGACATGTTTTCCTCGCCCAGAAAGTGCAGTTCACTGGAATCTGAACGCCAAAGCCCTGCAAGCCAGGTTACTGCTCTACCCGAGCGCTACGTCTGCAGTCCTTTCGGAGACAAGGTCTTACTAAGCTGCCCAGGGTGGTTGAACTTGCAATCATCCTGCTCTGCCTCCTGAGTAGCTGAGATGACGGGTATCCACTACTAAACCACCTCTGAACTTCCAAACCTCACTTCTCAGCCATGCCCTCTCCCTTTATGGTGGAGAAGGCTGTCTTCCCAGCGCCCAGGATGCTTAGGCCTCCGCCTCTGCTGTGGAACCTTAGCCACTATAAAGTACTCAGAATCCACTCAAGACAAACCTTCCCTTACTTTTGCCTCAATTTCACAATTTATGGTAGGCACGTGTGCAAAGTGAGACAGGTGTGTGCACGAAAGTTTGGCTGAAGATAAAATTTCTCAAGAGACGAGAGATTTACGTTTACCAATTCGTTCAACGCTCATAATTTTATTTCAAAATATAAATATTTTACATTTTACAAAGAAGTTAACATCAGTAGGTTGTCAAAACAAGTTAAAGCTAAGAAATGGTATTTGTGTAATAAATATTGTTATATCTCAATATTCTTTTTACTCTCAAACCATCTCTCCTTTGCCTGAGAATGCAGATTATACATTTTCAGTTACATAATTATAACCACCGTCCAATATTAGTTTCACAATCAGATGATATTTGAAATACACACCAGTCACCTAAATAAATGCACTGCAAAGGACAAAAAAGGGTTTTCTCTGGAGAGTTACAGTAAAAATAATACTTCTGGGTTACCATAATACAAAAGAATTGATTTATTTCATAAAAAGTCAAAAAGGATGTTGCTTCCATAACTTTCACTGTACTTTTTTTTGAGACAGGATCTCACTTTGTAGCCCAGGCTGGGCTGGAACTTTGGGAGATCCTCTGTGTCAGCCTCCCAAGTGCTAGGATTACAGGCTTCTGCCAACTTACTGTACATTATAAATCTGGAAGAGTAAGAGAACAGGTATGGAATAAAGAACTCTGGACTTGGAATTGGAATTTTGCAACCAAATTTGGGGTTCCATCCTTTTTGCTACAAATTTAGAATAGAAAAAACAAACAAACAAACAAAACCAAACTCCATTAAAAAAAAAAAAAGACAAGACTGCTTTCAGATCCTCCAGTGCTTTATCTGTGAAGTGACTGGAATACAGCCCAGGCTCACAGGGTTGTTCCCAAAGACATCTGAAAATTATAGAGCCATACAAAAACATTATTAAAGTGGCATAGCAATATATCACCACTGTATCTGCACATTAATTCATTAATTAATCCTTGAAAATTGCAGATTGAACACAAATAGTGGACCAGGGATTTGGCTCAAGTAGTACCGTGCCTACCTTGGAACGTGCCTACCTTGGAAGCAAAAGGACCTGAGTTCAATCCCTGTTACTGCAACAACAACAACAAAAAGCCCCAAAAACCAAATAGTGATTTTACACACCACCAGTAGAAAAGGACCTCTATAATTAAAGCATAGTTCTGGCTGGTCAATATGCTTTCTTGCTAGTATCACACTAAACTGAGATTTATTAGAGACTGTGTGGTATACAGGGAACGGATTCACCCCTCAGTAATTCCACTGCGATATCTCCTCTCTTAAAAGGGTTGTAAACTTGATTAAGAGCCATCTTTCCCAAAGGACATGTTGGCTTGAAAAGCTCAGAGGAAAGAAGGAAGGGGACACAATGTAAACTGAAACATAATCCTCATCCTTTGTTATAGATTTACAATGTGTCACAGTAGTTAATAACTCTTAGAAGTCCCAGGAAAAGGAAACAAATTCACCATGCTTCAGTTTTAACTGACCATGGGCTTTACACACACACACACACACACACACACACACTTTTTTTTTTTCTCTTACATCTATTAACAACTCTTGGAACCACTGATGTCATTTTGCCAAAACCCACTCAATTATGAGAAATGTTATGTGTGGATTGAAAAATGAACTTTGTTGCCCAAGAATTCCATTAGTTATATTACTGACTAGCTGTGTGTGTGTGTGTGTGTGTGTGTATGAGAGAGAGAGAGAGAGAGAGAAGCTACTTTTACCTACAAATTTGTTTCCTTCTCTGGAAAATGACAGGATCACTTAATTATATATGGTACATTCTAGCACAGAACTTCTAGAAGACCAACTTGATTTGCAATTCTCTTGATTACTTTTATCAAAACATTGCTGAGTAGCTTCAGATACATGTATTTGCTCAGTTTCTAATAACTGATAAGGGAATGGAATGAATGTATTAGGATGGTAACATGTGTAAACATAAGAAAGTGATAAAACTAAACTTGTTTACAGCTGGATTTAGCATGTTGAGAATATGTTGCTAAAAGCTATCCACTATAAAAAGGGCAATCAAAGGCCTACTTTTAATACTTTAAAATGTAAGATCAGGACTAGATTATAGGAAGCCCTCAGAGTTTTCTTTCATAAACTCTTATTGAAAGCTTTGGATAGCTCACCTAAATTAATTTGCTCTGATCTAACTCCTCATGGTCTGAATTTCTGAGTATTTCTTGCCCAGTAGTGAGGGGCTCCTGAAGCGTCAATGTGACCAAAGTGGGAACCACAAGTTCTAGGAAGTCCCGAAAGGTTCATGTGACAAAGTTAGCCAGAAGATCTCATGTGCAAGCCCCGGAGCAGCCTGTCAACAAGAATAAGCAGTTGCCATTTCCAACTACAGTGTGTTGATATATGCATCCCCAACTACAGAGTACTCATCTTGGGTATCCTTCCATACTCAAGATCAACCCACTCTCATCTCAGAAGCTGAGGAAAACGTGCCAGCTAACCACCTCTCACAAAGAGGTCATACAAAACCCTGGATGTTAACAGCATCTAAGACCAGCATCAAAAGCAGTTTAACAGAGATCCTTTCAGGAACACGCTGTGGAATTGAAGCAGTACTTAGAGAATGTGGAATTTATGCTGAAAATGGTGGGCCTTGTTCCCTCTTGGAAAAGAGAGGAATACCTGTGTGCTGAGCTTTAACACTGCTCCAGCCATTCGGCTTTCAACTAAGTCATGTGACCTTGAAGCTAACTTTTCATCTATAAGGTGCAAAATACTTTGGCAGATTTCTGAACTCGGTTTTTATCCAAGCCATTTCTACTTTTCCAATGCGCTGTCTGGGAAACTTCCTCTTTCTGGGTCAAATTCTCATGTGGATACTCTAGGGCAGGTTATCTTTGAGACGAGCTTAGGTTTCCCACTTTCCACATCACCTGGCCTCTCCGCATGCCCTGTGTATATACTGTAAAATCTCCTCTGTGCCAGTGGACATATGCCAGGTGCTTCTCTCAGATTTGCACACTAGTCCTGAGGTTCCGAGTCCTTAGGTGTCATTGTAGCAATGGAGCAGTTTGAGTTTCCTGATCAGGACTGTGTGGCACTCTGGGTACCTCTTCTCCTGATGTGTCTGGATGCTATGATATCCGTGCTGCTAATTTGGGCAGTTCTAAGCCATCCTCTTAGGGTTTAGAGTTCCCCTCTGAGAACCTGGTATTCACACTGCTACTTATCCCAGCAACACCCACACATTAGCTCAAGTTTAGTTTATTGCAGTTTTACTTAACACAGCTAAAAGCATTTTGGGGGAACATAATTTGTATATGCACACTAATTCACTGTATATTTGCCTTATAATGTGCTAATTACAACTATAAATTTTCAGTATGTAACAAAAACTTGAGTTCTTGTTTTAATCCTTTTAATGCAAAATATTTAAATTTAGATACACATGATCTGGTGAAGATATCAGGGGAAAGGTCTTATGTTATGTCCTACAGCACCCTGTACAGTCCTTGAAGCCTGGAGTTTAGCAACCTTCCAAGAAATATCTTAATGAACAAATTAATCACTTAATAACTGACCAAAAAGAATGTTACTTAGTGGTCATATCTAACACTTGATGAAGTAACAGATTATAACTGTTGAACTCATATGAGTAAGAGATTTTAATGTAGTTTGCTATAACAGTCAAGTAACACAAGAATAAATTAAAACTTATAAGTTAACATCATGAACTCTTTAGTGAGGTCATTTAGAAAAAAATTACTTCTACTTTTATTTATTTTTGTTCTTTAAAAAAATAATTTGAGGCAGGGTCTCATTTTGTAGTTCAAGCTGGCCTTGAACTCGCTATGTAGTCCAGGCTGGCCCCATGCAATACCATCCTGTCTCAGCTTCCCATGTGCTGGGATTATTGGCATGCGCCATCATTCCAGGCTATTTTTACTTTTAAATGTTTTCCAAAAAAGCCACTTTGCACTTCAGAGTCCCTTGAGAATGTAAGAAAGGCCTGCTACTGTTTTAAACAGTTGAAAGGACACAAAATTACGAGCTGGATTACATTCTCAATATTGTTGATTGTTCAGTAAGTGTTCATTCATTATAAATTGATAGCAACATCTATTCCAACTCACGTATAGGGGAAACTGCCTAAAATCTTGGAAGAAATGCTTATAGCAAAGCAGAGCCTGCAGACCATGGAGTATGAAAGATGTGAGACCAAAACTCACTAAATGTGTGAGTCTGTTAAATCATCACCTTTTTGAAAACATTGATTGGGGTCACTGATTTGCACTGGTGCTAAACTGTAAAATAATACAAAGGTACATGGAAAGTGAATGTGAAGAGGTTTTGAAATTATATGCACAAAAGGACTGTATAAAATGTAAAGCATTCTTCTGGGTACTGTAATATCTCAGGTACTTTAAAAGTTACAATTCAATTCAGCAAGCTTTCATCTAGAGTCATATGTGCAAGGCACTGTGCAAAGTGACAGAAAACATACGGTCCTGTTAATGAGCTAAGTGGTGAATTTCCAATAGGGAATCATTTAACAAATCTGAGTACCATTACACCTGAGTTTTTTTTAACCTAATATATTTAAAAGAAAAATTCTAACAGCATAAGTTCTATTTGTTACCATTTGTAGCAGCATAAGTATTTGAATGTAATGTGGTCAGTTTTAGAATTTTGACAATACTGTAATGAAGCATAGAGGGAGACAGAAGGGGAGTAAAAGCATCAGTCTTTCTGTCTTTTCTGGCTGAAACATACAGCTGAACATCAAGTAAGTCACACCACTCTTACACTTGAGGTTTGTTCACGTTGTCAAAGAGGGGACTGCACATTGTGCAAAAAGAGTAGAAGACTCATTTTTCCTGCTCACATAACTACTTACTTTTTGTTGAAAAGGATCATGGAAAAGGCTAAGAATAGATTTCTTAAAAGGAGAAAATTATACTGTATACGCTTCTAACAGCAGGTGGTTTAGAGTTCTCACAATAAATTTAGAAATATGTGTCATAGTAATAAACATAATCAAAGTGGAAAAATGTCAAGCCATGGTACCAGTGTATAAACTCAAAACTTTTCAAGCCATCTTAGCAACAGTTGGGTAAGTGAGCAAAGTACACTTCTGAACTCTCAAGCTGTGTTTTAAAATGCAAAGCGCCCAGAGCAAGCTCTTTGTTGTGAGGAGTTCTGTGTGGAAGGCCAGGAGCTTCTCCTCCTTTCCTGGCTCTGCCTGGCACAGCTGCAAGGACAGAAGGCCACAGCTGACTGGACTCACTGTCAAGGTGGAACTTCTAGAGCAACCACCACACAGTGACCCTGTCAGTCTACTGAAGATTTCAGATCTTCAGAGATGTCACGGAAAGTCCTAAAAGAGGAAAAGACAGAATTAGTTTTCCTTTGGAAAAAGGGGTGAAGACCAATTAAAGCACCAGGGAAGGGGATTAGATAAAAAGAGGGATGTAATCACTTATAATACTATGGTACTTTATCTTTTTTTTGAGTCAGCATCTCGCTTTGTAGTTGAGGCTGGCCCTGAGCTCACTATGTAGCCCAGGCAAACCTCAAACTTAGCAATCCTCCTGCCTTTGCCTCCAGAGTGCTGGGATTATAGGCCTGAGCCACCACGCCCGGCAGGTGGGGGTGTGGTGCTGATTGCAGTGGGCATGAGTTACCATACCCAATATCATTGTATGTGGTTGGGGGGGGGGGATCGAACCTGGGACCTTGCTCTTGCTAGGCAGGCAGCAGAACCACTGAGCTAAATCTCCGGCCCCGGTACTTTATTTTTATAATCTTTGAGAATCTGGATGAGATCACAGGCTGATTATTTTTTGACTTGTTTCAAAATCTGTTATTCATCATTCTTTACTAATAAAACCCCCAGTTTTCTGTTTGTTTTTTGCTGAGTATATTATTTTCCATCCAAAAGACAATTTTCCCAGAATTCCTTGAAATCACACCTGACCACGTGACTAAATTTAGTACTGAGCCTTACTTATCAGGGCAGTTTCTAAACAATGAAGGGCAACCTCTGACTCTTTGACCCTAGTGGCTGGAAAGTGGACATGATAATGATAAAGAGAAAAACATACTTAGAGATCAAAGATTAAATTCTGAGGGGCTTTTATTAGGAAATAAGAAACAGGGTCCAGCACAGAGTCTAAGCTTTGAAAGATGTACTGCAGGGCTGGAAAAATGGGGCTGATCTTTTCATCACACGACTCCCACTGGTTTCTGACTGACATCATACAAGCGAAGTGAGTGCTGCTCACTGCCACGTTCTAAGCATCTGGGGTGTGTGCCTACCTCACACCTGCATTAGCTACCAGCCTTTGGCAGATCATTCACATGCCTGAGGCCCGTCTCCCAGGCAGGCAAGCGTCCATCTCTATCAGGAGCCAAATGGCCAAGGCAGAATTTACCAATGACTCTGAATTTCCAACCTCCACCTAAGACAATGGGGCCTCATAACACGAGAGGTGGCCCAGACATTTGTGGGGACCACCAGACTAGCCCCAGACTGCTCCTCTGGACTTCTTTTATTCAAGTGAGAAGTGAACAGCTAGCTAAAGTATGTCACTGTTACTTTTAGTTCTGTAGATAGTGGGATTTAGATTTTCTTTCATTACATATAGGCAAACTTTCCTTAAATGGTGCGAAGAATAGTTAAAAGTCATCCATTTAGACAGAAATTACACTGTTCCTTTAAAACAATATCACCAATTAGTAATATCAAAATAGAAAAAAAACTAAAAAGACTTGAGGTACCTATTACTGTAAACAAATTGCTCAACTTTTTCATTAGAAATATAGATAGTCTATGGCCATACCACCCTGAATACACCCGATCTCTTCTGATCTCAGAAGAAATACAGATAAACTAGAATATGAAGTACTGTGTCCAAAACTTCAGGGAAAAGTTTACCATTGTAGAAACAAAAAGAGTAAAAGTTTTCATTAGGGACAATCTTCTAAAAATGTGCAAAGAAAATGATCTGAACTTCAAATGTAATTCCATAATCATCCCACCTCCCTGATTCTTTTGGTCTTGATTTTCAGTTCACACAAATATGTAGGAAAGTTAGGCAGAGTAGAGATAAAATTAAAAACTAATCCCTTGTTTCAGTGCAGTGTAGGAAAATACTTCAAGGTCAAGAACAGCACTAGTAAAGATTACTCTGAAGAATGTTCAGTTATCTCAAGGCTCTTTCAAGGACAGCACCCAAACCCCCTGACACCCCGAGCAGGAATGACTAGCAGGTTGGGTCAGAAGGGCTTCCTGGCTAGGATAGATGAGCTACCTCAGCCTCTGAAAGGGTTTATGTGTGACATGACTAATCGCATTGCAACAAAATCACACCAATGTGCTTAAGAACTGAAATGAGGATTTGTTTCCTTAAATTTTTGCCCCTGTGGTACTATGGATTGAATCCAGGGCCTGCTGAGCTATAACCCTAGTCCTTTTAAAATTTTATTCTGAGATAGTCTCACAATTTGTACAGGCTGGTCTTGAACTTTGGATACTCCTGCCTGAGCCTCCCAAGTAGCTGGGATTACAGGTGTGTACCACCAGAGCCACCTTCTTAAATATTTTTATGTCTTGGAAATACAGACCAAAAATAAAGTTTTATATATGCGCACATTTCTATGTACTTCTATGGATGTATCATTTCTCAGTAATGACACTGTTGACATTTTCGTGTAGTCGAGATGTTTGGCAGCACTCCTGACCTCGGTGCGCTAGAATTCTGGCAATGTGTCCAGACATGGTCAAATGTCTGAAGGGAATAAAAAAATCTCCTCCTTCCCTGCCAGAAACATTGTTCTACATATTTAGTTACTTATTTTTTTAGTGTTACCCTAGTTTGTGGGGTTTTTTGTTTTGTTTTTTTTTGTTGTTGTTTTTTTCGAGACAGGGTCTCGCTTTGTAGTTTAGTCTGGCCCTGAGCGCACTATGTAGCCCAGGCAAGCCTCGAACTCAGCAATCCTCCTGTCTCTGCCACCCGAGTGCTGGGATTACAGGCGTGAGCTACCACGCCTGGCTGTGGTTTTTTTTTTTTTAATATTCATATACAGACAAAGCTGGCTAAAAGTACTCTCTATCAATCTGAATTGCAGGTAGCATTCAATTCTGTTAAGCCCTAGAAAAATTTTATAACCGATAATCAAAAATTGGCCAATACTACAAAGTATTTTCTAATATCCAGTAAGTTTTGGAATTCAGCCTTTGACATCTTTTGAGATATTTCCAAGTCTGAATCTGTAACTACTCATTTCCTCAAATTATGAATGAAAACTTCTACCTCAGGGCAAAGATGCATGAAATAAGATTAAGAGTGTGGTTACCTTACTGACTACTTTCTGACAAGTAAATTTACTGTAACCTTGAAATTCATACCTACTATTTTCTGTTGCCCCTACACCAAGAAAGCTGGGACAAGCTTTCAAAAGAAAGAAAAGAAAGGGAAATAAGCTTTGAAAACCGTCACTGAGAATTTTTGCCCTTCCTTACTATATATATATATATATGTTGTGTCTAAGGATATATGGCATCACAGTGGTAATGGTGGTATGTTTAAAACCCTACTGAAATACTACTGCTCTTGAATAAAACCTCTTCTATAGGGGGAACACCCATAGTGCAGAGATGTAGAAATGATTTGTTTCTGCACTGTTCAGGGTACATTACTAATGAGAAGGCTCACAAAACTAATGCTCTGGATTAGGAAAAGAAAAAGAGAAAACCGCTGCATTGTGGAACTGGGCATATAACTCAGTGGTAAAGTGCTTGTCTAGCATGTGTGAGGCCCTGGGCTCAAGAGTCAGCACCTAAATAAATAAATAAATGATAAGACTGATGTCCCACATTAATCACCTATAAATACAGTGTTTTCTCACACCATGTGGATCATGGTGGTCCTAAATAATTGTTACATTTCACATCTAAGAATGACCAGTGCAAAACAGCAGTGGGATTTGAACAGAGGACTTGTAATAAAGTGTCACATCTCCTCTAAGAGTCCCACATCGTAGTCATTGCATGGAATCATCCCTTCCTTCTTGGAAACATCTCCCTCACCTCATCTCTATTGACTATTTAAATCTTTTCTGAGTTGATAGTTCAAGACTTGTTAACTCCCAGCTCCTGCTCATGCCCACTCTCCAAAGATACAGAGTACATTCTGAACATTTAAAAATCAAAGGCTTGAACAAACTACCTTACTTAGTTGGCCCCACAGAGCTCAGTATGCATTTCCCAGTCCTGCACAGCACACAGGGGGCAAACCCCTGTGAGACAGCATACACCGTCACTGCTTTGACACCCTGACTTTCCAACAAACTCGGAATGGAGTTCTAAGGCTGAGGTTTACCATAGTCTATCCTCTTGTATCAGCCTCAAGATTATACTGTAAAAATCTTGAGAAAATTTATCTGCTTCTAGTTTTACTAACTTATTAACTTAGTAGGTGTTCACTGAGCATTTTCTATGAGCCAAAAACCTTGTTGCGATAATACAACAATCCTAAGCAAGCTAGACTAGTTCCTAACTTTCAAAAGCTTACTGCCTAGTAAGAAAAGACAGTGAATTAGAAAATATGGACATTGGATATGGTGGCATACATCTGTAATCTCAGCACTCAAGAGGCTGAGGCAGGAGTATCACCTTGAGTTCAAGACAAGTCTGGGCTACATAGTGAGTAGATAGATAGTAAAACTCTGCCTTTAAAAATCAACAGAAATAGCCGGGTATGATGGCTCATGCCTGTAATCCTAGCACTCAGGAGGCAGAGACAGGAGGATTACTGAATTCGCACTTGCTACACAGTGAGCTCAGGGCCAGCCTGAACTACAAAGCAAGACCCTACCTCAAAAAAAAAAAAAATCAACAAAAATAAAAGATACACATAAAGTTCCAACAGAAGCACAAGAGGCAAGATAATAAGGACTCACACCTAAGCCCGGAGGGTTTCCAGTGGTGTTTCTCAAAGAAGGGTGTCTGAGCACAGGCCCTGATAGAAGACACGGTTAGGAAGGAGATGGCCTTGGTACACAGGGGATAACAAGTGCAATGATTACACTAACTTCTGTGAACTACCCCAAGTTTAATAGGGCTGGAAAACAGAACTCTAGAGCTGAATCTAGAGGAACAGTCAGAAAGAAAGAGGGAAACAAGACGAAAGGCAGGAGGACTCCATCAAGAGCTTTGTATAGAAATCAAGCCTTGGTTCACCCACTGGGAAAAAGCAGGCTCAACTGATTCAGAAAACTTTCACACAACAGAATTCCAAAGTCAAGAGTGAATCAAATATACTCCCTCTCCCACTCCAGTCGGTCCTTGTCTGTCTCTGTCTGAGTTTCCTTCTCTCGCGACTCTCAACTGGAATGACAGGGCGTGCAGTCTAACTGAAATCGCTGAGGTTAACATGCAGGTCCGCAGCAGTGGGAGCTCCACAACTCTGCACTGTGGATTAGACGCGAGGCCTTTCCCGTGAGGCACATCCTCAACTCTCTCTATAATCTGGACACGGGGTCTTGCTAAGCCACTAATGTGTCCCGGTTGGGCTTGGACTTTGTGACCCTCTTGCCTTACCCTTCCAGAGTGCTAGGATCATAGGGCTGGCATGGATATTTGTGGGACAACATCTTTGTACTCATTGCGAAAGACAAGAAGAAAACTAACTTCTTGTTCTATGAAGCAGGCCATGTTATACCTCAGTTTCTTTGAGAGAAGAGACCTTTGATTGAAATTTGGATTTAATTGTGAATGATATTCGTAGCAGATTAGCACTTCTGAAAATAGCAACAAGTTACACATAACTGACAAAGAAAAGCTGAGTTGCTAAAGGACTCTATTCCAGGTGTTACTCTCAGGTATGACAAAGGCCAAAGGACATCTTAGGAAACAGCACTCTGCATGAGTGGGCATCTGAGGAAGGCTACAACCTCTTTCTGGTTTCCCTCGGCAGTTACAGTCTGAGATTGCTGCTTACCTGTGAGTAGGAGTGAAGTAAGTCAATCAAGTCACGCCTGGTTACCCTTTCCAAAACCGAGAAAGCCCTCCAACATGCAAGCTGACAGGAATGTTTTTGCCCTTCCTCAAAAAGAACCCAAGTGTAATAAAGCACAGAAGTAAAAGATTCCACTGCTCAGTCAAGACTGATGCCACTGAAGCTCAATGCTGTGCTGTATCCCCTAAAATCGAAATGACTGCACTTGTCGCTCTCAACAGTGAGGAGCAGAGGAGGGTCTTCCCTCCCAGCCCCTCTCTCCCCTGAATGCTGCTCATCTGTCTGAGGACACAGAAGTAGTCTTATCCCTTCAGCCACTGGCACCTGCACTGTGACCCAAGAGGCATGTGCCCGACAATGCAAACATCTAGTCCATCTAAGCTATGGGCACAGCGCAAGGACGTAAGAGTTTCTGCATCAAGCCAGGCCCGTCAGTAGCTCACTACTCTATAGCTACTATTCCCTCAGGCATGAACTGAGCACGTGTTAAGCATAAAACACCATTGACAGAGGTTGTGGATAGCCTTAAAACCAAAGCAGAAACAGCCCTTGTGCTAACGGCAGCTATAGTCAAGTGGGAAAAGAGAAAATACTCCAATGAGTAAATTGTACTACCAAGGAAAAATAAAGATGCAATCTGTCAAAGTGTTAAACTAGCAAGAAGGCTGTCCCCTAACGTTGGGGTACTGAAAGCCGCTCTAGTGAGCTGAGATCTGAAGAACGATTAGCAGTTAAGAAGCAGAGACAGCATTTGTCCAGAGAGAACATGCCCTGGAGTGGAATGGTCCTGGGCTAGCTGAAGCTGGACAGACTGCCAGTAGTCTTCAGCTCAGACAGCAGGCAGCTCTGTGGGCCCTGTCAAGGATGCTGATCTCTCTCCTAAAACCAGTGAGAGGCCATTTTCGGTAAGAGTCTCACAGCCAAACACACCTGCATTTTGAAAAGAGCATGTTAGCTGCAGCATGGTGAATGGGCTGCAGAACAGGGAAGGGAGGAGGCTGCGACCTGAGCCAGCGAACTACAGCGACTCTCTCAGTCCGGTGGGAAGTGCTGGGACCAAGGGTAACAGTGGGGTAAAGAGGCAGCGGCAGGCACGAGGCAAAACCCACTGAGCGGGGTAAAGATGGAGGACGAGGCACAGGAAGTAGTGAGCACGCCCAGCCATGGCTGAAGAGCTGAACTAGGAACACAGGAGAACATGGCGGATCACCCTGGGGCACCAGAGCACAGAGGGAGACAAGGGCGGGACAGAGCATTAACACACACACACCAGCCCGGGAACTTCCCAGTGGCCAGTGACTGTAAGCAAGTTACCGTCTCTAAACCTCAATTCCTTCAAAACAGAGCCAACAATAGTTCTTCAACTCAAAAAGAAACTGGACAGATTAAAGAAAACAAGGTGCTTTTAATCACAGGATTTAGCACACAGGAGGTCCCAAGAAATGCTATCAGGGGTTATGTTTGGTACTATGTAAGAGACTGTTTCAATTCCCTATTAAAGAGTGATGCGCTGAACACACATTTCCTTTAGAAAAACCACTACAATGCCAATGGAAGTATCATCTAAAAAGCATAAACAAACCTGGGGGTGTACATGAATCTGACAGGGAAGATGAACACATTTCTGGCTGTACAAAGAGGCTGGCCAGCTGCCATAATGCAGCCTACCCTAAAAGGCTGAATCCTGATCCCACAGTGGGAGAAGCCAAAACAATCTGATTCACTCAGCAAAATCTCCCATCAGGCTCAGGAACTGGTGATACAAAATACCCGGAAGTGCGGCTGAAGTTCGGGCTGAGCACTGGGTCTTTTTAAAGTCTGCGCAAAAAGCAGCAAGCTGCTCCCTCTCCCTACCTTCTTCCTACCTCCACTTAGCCTCTCTTTGGAAGAAAATGGAACAGTGTTCCCTCCAGGGAAAGGAAAACCAAAGTCTCCTGATAAGGAGACAACAGGCAAGGATGATGGTGGGGACCCACGTTGACACAGGAAGACCAGGTGAACATTAACATCTTGAGTGTCTCCCGTTTCTCCTCCTCACTCCCCGAAGGCTGCAGCCAGGTTCCCAACCTCTAGGCAGAGATTAGAAGACCTTCCTTGGAGGGATTTACCAGCCCCAAAATGGGATGAGATTATATTTCAATCACACACAGAATAAAGTAAGTACTTCTTCTAAATGTGCCCCCCCTTTTATGGGCCCAGAGATCGAACTCAGGGCCTTTGCCCTGGGCTCCGTCCCTAGCACTCTTTCTTTTTCAAAGTTTGAGACAGTCTCATTAAATTGCCTAGGCTGGGTTTGAATTTACAATCCTCCCACCTCAGTCTCCCAAACACTGGGATTATAGGTGTGCACCACCATACCTGGCTGTATGTCTTACTTTTTTTTTTTTTTTTTTTTTTGAGAGACAGGGTCTCGCTTTGTAGTTCTGGCTGGCTCTGAGCTAACCACGTAGCCCAGCCAAGCCGTGGAATCTCAATCCTGCTTTCTCTGCCTCCCAAGTGCTGAGATGACAGGCATGAGCCACCATGCCCAGCACTGTGGTATACAGTATTGACTGCTGGTGGGTTTGAGTCACAACGCCCGGTACTAGTGTATGTGGTTACCGGGATCAAACCAGGACCTTGTGCTGGCCAGGCAGGCACTGGAACTACTGAGCCCTGTATGTCTCACTCTTAATGTGAGCCAAGAACCAAACTTCTTTGATATCTGATATTCTGGCTAATACAGCAAGGGATAAGGGCTTTCACATACTAGCAAATGTCTCTAACCAGTTGTATTTAAATTTATCACTAAATTTACCAGGTTCTAAGCAGATAGTTTGTTTAGGAGTGTTTGTCTAGAAATTAGAACCAAGTCAAAACACAAACAAACTTTCCTATTCCCCCTAAAGAAGTAAAAACTGCATGATTTATTAACTGCCCAATGAGAGAGAGAAAAAGAAAGAGAGAGAGAGAGAGCTCCTATAAGATCCCTAAAATCTTCAGTTCTACAACTGCAAGGAAACTGATTTTGCCAACAGGAGAGACCAGAAGGAAATCCCATACTGCAATGAAACCCCAGCCCTGGCTGCTTCTGGTTCGCAGCATCGTCAGACCCAGAACAGAAGATCTAACTGAGATACCCCTCAACTCCTGGCCCACAGAAACTGTGACGTGTGTTTTTGTGAAAGCTATTCATGGAGCTGCTGTAGGTGTCCCACATCACACAAAAGACAGACCTATCCAGGAAAAAGGTAAATAAACCCAACTAAAAACATGAGCGCAGGAATGGAGACTTCTAGAGTAGGGGTATAAGATAAAGTAGAAAAAAAGCTACGCAGAAATAAAACCAAAAGAAAGAAATGGAAATATCAGAGAAAAGGTCAGAAAAGGAAAGGACCAATCTATAAAGATCAGTATCAAAATGCAAAACACTTTCTGAAAGGAAGAATGCTAAGTCATATCATACATGGCGGCACACAGCTGTGACCCCAGCACTCTGGCTGCCACAGCAGGGAGATGGAAAGTTTGAGCCCAGCCTGGGAAGCTGAGTGACTTAGCAGGACCCTGCCTCAAAATAATCAATAAGTAGCCGGGCGTGGTGGCTCACGCCTGTCATCCCAGCACTCGGGAGGCAGAGGCAGGAAGATTGCTGAGTTCGAGGCTTGCCTGGGCTACATAGTGAGTTCAGAGCCAGCCTGAACTACAAAGCAAGACACTGTCTCAAAAAAAAAAAAAAATCAATAAGTAAATAAATAGTTTGAAGATACACTTCAGTGTGAAGGCCCTGGATTCAATCCCTAATACCAAACAAACAAAAGGAAAACCATAACTCAAAATGTTCAGAAAATCAGAATGTAAATTTCCATTTTAAAGGTTTTATCTGATGTCCACCTGAAAAAAAAATTTTAAGTTTAACTAAAAAGACCTGGCAGGTTCTTGGTTAAGAACCAAGAACCAAGATGACTATAGGCTGCTAATAACCCTTGAACAGCAATGGTGAATCTTTTACTTTAACAAATAGCTCACTGTGCACACAGGCCACAGGCTCGCCACTGCCCTAGAGGCTAGAAGACAAGGAAGAAACGAAGAAGTATTAAAGGAAAAGGCTTTCAAATGTGGAATTCTCTGCCTAGGCAAGACATCGGGAAAAGCCTTCTCAGAAACGCATATCCCCACAAACTTACATCTTCTACAAGTTTTCTTTTTTGGGGGACAACAATCTATACTGTAAGTGAATAAATCAGAAAAAAGTTGCATGAATACAACAAAAAGGTTTCCAACACAGGGGACAGCCGAGGGAATCTCCAGTGTGGCAGCCCCCCCACCCATAAAAAAGAAGAAGAAAGCAGCAGCCCACGAGGAAAGAGGACTCCAAGAGAGACTCTTGGGGAAGATAAAACTTGGAGAACGCACAGAGCAACAAACAGACGCAAGGAAGAGGTAAACACAGCCAGGAGTTGGATTACCTATTATACACAAAACCAAAGCAAATAAAAATATAGTGCCTCCAGTAACAGAAAAGTTTATATAGGTAAATATCAACATAATACAAGAGAAGACTCAAATACACATATAATTTACAGAGCCCTACCCAGATATAAACATGTTATCAAAATATCAAAATTTTAAAAAGCAGTTCTTGGAGAAAAAAAGGAAGACAAAGAAAACAAAAGCATCTTTTCCCCAGTAAGCTTCCCATCAATGTCTGTCTTCCATCCAACCAGCCTCTATAGCTTTGGAAGAAGAAAGATGAAGGCTGTGCCGGTGCGCACACTGTCTCTGTAAATCACGCTAGCTGATTACCTACTTCTGCCTTCTGAAGGAGGGAGGGGAAATGACATCTTTTGCCTGTGAAATTCAGTTTAATTTCTTCTGTTTCATCTTGAAAACTAACTCTTGCTTTACTGACCTGGAGTCATTAAAGTTTTTTTCCTAAAGTAACAGCAAAATAGGAGTTTACCAATTTCCTTGTCTTCTCTTATTTGCTGGGCCACGGTGTAGGGCAGCGAGCTGGCAAGTGCTCCATATTGCTTTTGAGCGGTGCCCACTGGATTCTCAGATACACAAGTATGTGGCTTTCAAAAGCAAAGGCAGAGAAGGATGTCCTGGCACCACCACCCCTGAAACGGGGGGCCTCTCTCAAAGCCACCGAAGTCCCTCTCTACCTTTGGGAACATGTGAGTGTGCATCTGACTCAGTATGAATAAACATGTGCAAGACAGATTTTCTCTCACACCAGAAACCACAGTGTAGCAACAAAAAAGTAAGGACAGTCTCAGTACTGGAGACTGAACCCAGAGCCTTAGCGCTGAGCTCCATGCCCAGCCTTATTTTTATTTTGAGATGGGGGAGATCTCATAAGTCTCCCAGACTGGGCTCAAATTTGAGATCCTCCTGCCACAGCCTCCCAGCGTGCTGGGTTTATAGGTGTGCACCACCACACCCAGCTCCCACCTATTCTATTTGAGGAAAATGAGTTTTCCTTACCATCAAGTCAGTGTACTGCATCAGCTCAAATGGCCCTCTATACAAACATCTCTAACTCAGGAAATTTGCACGCTATGTTAAAGAATTGGATTGCCCCTCACAAAATACAAACAAAATTAACAGAATCATGTTTATAAAAAATTTTAGATAAAACTACAAAATCGGTTCATTAAGTACACTGTCAAACCAAGTTGTCAATGACTCCTCAATGACACTACGATACCTAATGGAAGGAAACCGGTGGTTTCCAGGTGAGGCTAATGACCATGCAATAGTCCTTTATTCTGAGACTGTCCTTCTTACTTTTGTTGCTACACTGTGGTTTCTGGTGTGAGAGAAAATCTGCCTTGCACATGTTTATTTATACTGAGTCAGATGCACACTCACATGTTCCACTTGTACATGTGCACACTCAACTGAACACGAACTCACACCCAGCAAGTGACACCAAGGAGAAAGTCAGTAAGACCTTCCTGTCTAGCAGCCATCAAATGGAAACTACTGAAATGCTCATTGACAGTTCAATGGAACAGTAAGACTTGGGAATATTCCTACACTGGAAACCACACAGCAGTTAAAGAAGAATGAGCAGCCAGGAGTGGTGGCTCATATGTGTAATCCCAGCACTCGGGAGGCAGAGGCAGGAGGATTGCTGAATTCGAGGCTTACCTGGGCTACATAGTGAGTTCAGAGCCAGCCTGAACTACAAAGCAAGACCCTGGCTCACCAAAAAAAAAAAAGAATGAGCAAAGGAAAAAGAATGCAAGACGCAGATGAAGCCCATGTAGAGAAGAATGCTGAGCCGAAGAGGTCTGCCAGTATACTGTATGATTCTTCTCAGATGAAGCTCAAAACAGCTAAAACTAATGTGAGGTGCCTGCACGCAGAATACTAGCAGATAGAGGGGCCCTCTGAGAAGAAGCACAAGGAAGGGAAATGTTTTATGTCCTGATGTGAGTCATAATCACATGGACATAAAGTAAGAAAAAGATTGTTAACCTGTAATTTAAGATACATGGTCTGTCCCCAATAAGTTTTTCTCAACTTTTTATTCTATAAAAGTAGAAACCTACAGAAAAATTGAAAGACTAGTACAACTAACACCCCCTCCCCCATTCTAGAACTGTCCTTTACTAACTCCATCCATCTCCAATCTAGGAACCCATCATGGATTCAGCATTGCATCTGGTTACCCTACTTTTCTTATTTTTTGGTTTTTCAGACAAGTTCTCAACATATAGTCAAGGCTACTCTCAAACTCACTACACAGCCTAGGCTGTCCTCAAAGCCATAGTCCTCCTGTCATAGTTTCCTGAGTGCTGGGATCACAAACTTGAGCAACCACACCCAGCTCTTGGTTATCCTATTTCTAAGTTATCCTATTTATCTGCTTCAACCTAGTATACCAAGCTCCACAACCCCTATTATATTATTTTTGGCCTTTTATGACATGAATAATTCTAACCAAATGTAGTTTTAAATTTTTCCTGAAAATTCTGCCAATAATTCATAATTTTTTAGTATCTTTTATAATGCTTATCACAACATTAAACACCTATATCCTGACAAATATAAATGAAACTACCATACAGAGACAGGACAGTTCAGTGCTTACACATGGTTTCTGATCACTCTGCTTGAACTCACCGCTGAGTCTGAGCAGGCCACGGTGTCTGGCTTGGTGTGGGCACTGAATTCGTGGGGCTCACCAGCATGGCACTGTAGATATTAGAGGCAACCACAAGTATACAGAGAAGTATGGGCCCAATAATTGCTCCTTCTAGGCCTAGGTAGTAAGCGCCTCCAGCCACTGCCAAGCCTGTCAGGTAGGGATGGCCACCCCTGGAATAAAGAGCACCTACTTCAGTTCATGACCTTTAACAAAGATAAATTTCAGAGTAACCCTGAAATAACCTTCTAGCACAGTCTTGATTCTTTATACACCATGCTTTTTAGTCAGCTTTCTTTCGGTTACTTCAGTGCAGACAACTCAACGCTGCCATACTGATATACAAGGTTTTCTTGCCTGTGCACTGGTGTGTGACATCTGCCTCTTTTTACCAGGTTGGCAATTAGAAGGACAGTCAGCACTGTTAACAGATACTGTGCACCCTTCACAGGTGGCTTCTGAGGAAGATTAATGCTGGCTTGGACTGGTTACCTAAGAGACCTGGTAGGTTTACAACCATCAAGGATAATTACACAGGCACAATTTAGCATGTACTCAAGTTAATTATGTCTTTTATAAAACAGCAATGATAATAGCATTCCAGTTGTTCATAGATAAACCTTCTAACAGTTTGAGACATAGTTAATTAAAAAAAAAAAGTCTTGGGTAGAAGATATCTATCAACAAAGTCCAAAATATTCATTTCACAGGATGGTCGGAATTGCTCAGTGGCTTATCACAGTATCACTGACGTAAGACAGATTATGGCAGCAAAACATAGCAATAAGACGTCATCACTGACGTAAACGGGACTGGGAAATAAGTTATGTCCTATTTGTTTTCAATTTTTAAACACAGATGAATCGAACTTAGTAAACCACAAATAACTATAACCCCTGGTAGGATGTTCTACAATGTATTACAGTTTAATATATAACACAGAGTAAGCCAGTCTTCAAGAACCAAGTACATTATGTGCATCATTTATTTGTCTTCATTTCAAAAAAAGGACTTAAGGCAGCAGGCTTTGTATGTTAAGTGAGCTTATCCTCTAAATGATAAATGTGAACAACATGCCTATAAAAAAATACTTTAGGAGTTGGGGATTTAGCTCAAGTGGTACTGTGCCAACCTTGGATGTACAAGGCCTGAGTTCGATCTCTGGTATCACAAAGAAAAAAAAACAATGAAAAACTTAAAAAAAAAAAACGATTTATGCCAAACTTTTCATTTTCTAGTGATACTGGTTACAGTAGTTTATTATTAAGGTAATATAATAATATATCTTAAATTCTACCCTTTTTATCCATTTCTTTGGGGGAGAGGGTTGTACTAGGGATTGAAATCAATGCCTCTGAACTGAGCGACATGTCCAATCTCTTTTTGTCTGTTCATTTTGAGACAAGGTGTTCCTAAGTCACTAATGTGCCCTCCCTCACTGGGCTCAAATTTATGAACCTCCTGCCTCAGCCTCACACACACAGTGAGATTATAGGTGTGCACTACCACTTGAAGCCTTAATATAAACTTAGAGTAAAGCTTAAATCAATGGTACTTACATAGAAATTATATACCTTTTCCTACCATTTAAATTCCAATTAGTAAGACATATTCAAATGTTCTCCTTTTAATTTTCTTTCCTGAGTTTCCCTCTAAGTGGCTCTTGGAGTTGCTTGTTTCTTTTTGCTCTGGTACCATGGGCTTCAGAGCTCTTTTTTTATCAGTTATTCCCTACTTTAACTTACTTGGGAGAAAACACACACAAAGGCCTCTAGTAATTTAACTGAAGAGTACTATTTCTTTTTTTTTTTTTTTTGAGACAGGGTCTTGCTTTGTCGTTCAGACTGGTCCTGAGCTCACTATGTAGCCCAGGCAAGCCTTGAACTCAGCAATCCTCCTGCCTCTGCCTCCTGAGTGCTGGGATTACAGGCATGAGCCACCACGCCTGGCACTGTGGTATGTGGTACTGATTGCTGGTAGGTGTGAGTCACCACGCCCAGCATTGTTGTTTGTGGTTACCAGGATCAAACTCAGGACCTCGCGCTTGAGAGGCAGGCACCGGAACCAATGAGCTAAATCTCTGGCTGAGAGTACTATTTCTATAAACTTAGACCTCGCTTTCCTTTCATTTATTTAACTGAATGTACTAACCACTTGACAGTTTCAGTAGGCCAACCTTTCGATGTCACACTCTGTATTTGAGAAAGCAAAGTGAATCTAGTCCTATGAACATTGGCTGAATTTATTGACACGACTTTGCTTTTGTGGGGAGGGGCGCTGAGGGTGGAGACAGTGCTCACGTTGCGGCCAGGCTATCCCAAACCTCACTGCACTCCAGTGTTAACTTCACAAGTGCTGAGGCCACAGTATGCACCACCACAACCGGCACTGAACACAATTCTAAGGGGCTATCAAGCCTACAAAAATAGAAAGACATTTATTATATGACCAAAGTTTTGATTTTGACTTGAATTTAACCTGTCTGATCTGTTTTAATGAACCATACTGTCGAGAACTCTGTTAACCGAATATTAATTTGTCAAGATTTAGTTTTACATGACAATCTTCAGACATAGGATTCCATAAAATTTTCCTCCCAAATCAAAGACATGATAAAATAACTACTGTTTACTGCACTTATTTTTTATCTAGTAGTATTTTTCCCAGACTAAATGTCACAAGATCAAGAGAAAGTTTGTTCACAATTTAAGCCCAAGGTGTTGTATTTCATAAGTAAAACTTTCATTACAACAAAATACTGTATCTTGCAAATAATGTGGTTTTAAATTAAAGTTTCATTATATCAGAGGGCACACAGAAAGTTACTTTACTGAGAAGTCCTACCACCAGTCCTTTCTCTCACACGGCCCCACCCCAGTCTCCCATCCAAAATAAAACTCTTCCATAAACAACAGAACTCCCCACATGATTCACCATGAACTTCAGAATACTCACCCCGATATATCAGAGTAGATGGCAGTATCTACAAAGTACGTTGGCAAGAGATGAAAAACCAACAGCAGAATAGCCTTGCATCCTAATCCCTGTGTCAGCCACAAATCTAGAACTGCAGGGATCGCTGCCCAGTATGTCCCCAGAAAGGGCACTGCTCCGAGGATTGCTGCTAAAGCTAATAAAACATTAAAAGAGAAAAGCAACTTAACAACATCTCCAAAACAATCATAACACAGCACAAAGCACTAGCTCCTTCTACTTAAAAACAGCCATCAAAACAAGTTCCACAGACCAACACCAATTCCTTTTTGAGAGGAATGATACATACACCATCTAGATGAATTTTCTTGTTAAATTTTAAGATACTGGACCTTCATTTGTTACTGAAAATCTTTCTAATGTATGTCTATGTAACAGGTCTCAAATCATAAAATCTTACTGCTCTATAGCTGTTCATTGAATCAATGGTAGTTAATATATGGTCCTATACATAAAACTGTATTTTTTTTTTTTGAGACAGGGACTCACTTTGCAGTTCAGGTTGGCCCTGAGCTCACTATGGAGCCCAGGCAAGCCTTGAACTCAGCAATCCTCCTGCCTCTGCCTCCCGAGGGCTAGGATTATAGGTGTGAGCCATCATATCCAGCACTGTGGTGTGTGGTACTGATTGCTAGTGGGCGTGAGTCACCACGCCCGGTATTGTTATATGTGGTTTCCCAGATCGAACTCAGGACCTTGCGCTTGCTAGGCAGGCACCAGAACCACTGAGCTAAATCTCCAGCCCAAATCTGTAATGTTTTTGTCAAAATTTCTAGTCCCAAGTCAAATTACAAATTAGTTTCTAGGCGTGGTGGCAGGCATGCCACCAGGCATGGTGGTACATGCCCGTAATCCCAGCTCTAGGGAGTCTGAAGCAGAAGGATTGCTGTGAAATCAGTGCCAACCTGTGCCACATAGTGCGTTGAGGATCAGCCTGAACTACACAGCAAGACATGTCTCAAAAAGAAATTAGTTTTCAAATTACACATAGGAATGTATATTCGTTACTTAGCCTCTAATGAAAATGAAACATAAACACAAATAAAAAGACAAAAACCCTGTGAGTTAATAGACCTGACTTCAAGCTTGCCCACTTTCAGAGGAGAATGAACAAGCATTCGGTCCCAGTCTGGCTTCCCTCCAGACTGAGAGGCAAGCAGGGGGCTCTAACTGTTGTCTGACCATTAACAGCGTCTGAAAACTTTGGTTTCTCTCTACACAACAAGAACATGGCCGACCTGCCTGTCTCACAAAGTGACTGGAAAATAAAAACCGCCACGTGCTCTTGGGGTGCCTCTATGTCAGAGGGTTGACTAACGAAAGACCATAACTGATCTTGGGAATGTAAAGGAAAAAGGGGAATACATGCAAGATGAAGAAGAGGATAGAAGCAAACATGAAAGGCAAAGAGGTTTAGGAAAACAAAGCAATAGGAATTAAGAAGAAAAAACTGCAAGGAGAACAGAGAAAAAGAACAAGACAGTCACAAACAGCATCAGTGCTCGCTCACTTTCCTCCAGCTCCTGGAACCACACTCCTCCTGGGACAGAACTAGTTGACAACACATCGCTCCTGCCACTTAGTTCAATTCACATACTGGGCACCAAGTGCTAAAATGTTCACCCGTTCAATTAATTCATGTACTAGGTATGATTCCAGCTACTGGGCATACAGAGAACAGATGAGGACATTACAAAACAAATTTCTGCTCCTAGTTTGAACTATATAATCAGAGCTGCAAACATTCTAAATTTGGGAAGAGGACATTTCCTAATGTATGTGAAATGACTTACTCCTTAGATGGAGGACAGCAGAAGTTAGGGTAGGACTGTTACCTGATGGTATGAAGACAATATTGATGCCAAATATAGTGTGAGTCAGCCAGGTATACAACCCATAGAAGCCAGCCATTTTGAGTGAAGCATCGAACACCCCTCTAGAACACCCAAAGATGAAAGAAAAAGTTAATAAACACATATATGGTTCAGAAAAGTAAAGGTTGTGAGACTTCTGACTACATTCAAAATCTGGTGGTAGTTTTCTATTTTTCTGCCATCCTGAAAATACTTTAATTTTATTGCAAAAAATATAATGACCTTAATATCCTAAATTTTATTGCAAGGAAATATACTTTATTGTAGCACACTAAAATCTTTACTAAAGTATTCTTTAAAATTCTGATAAAAACAATATAAAATAGTTAAAACATCCTATTCACTGAAATAATTCATCAGCTTTCCACTTCTGAAGTAGATTATTTCCCCTAAAATGATACTTTTTGCAAATGTGAAGAACATGTGTCCAAGTTTGGAATGAAACAAGATACTGTTCACCCCTCAGAAAGAGCAAGTGGGCTGGGGTGTAGCTCAGTAAATAGCAGGGTACATGGACAACCTGGCTTAAAAAGAGGAAGAGGGTAAGTAGGAACCGGAGTGGGAGCAAGTAAGGCACAGTCAATCTGTCTTTCCTAACAAAATTCTCCCACATTCCTTTAAGCACAAAGCAGCTTCTCCTTAAAGAAGAGAATTTATGTGAAATAAATTAACTCCAAAGTAAAATCAAAGAGGAAAATACAGTGAATTAAAAATAGCCTTATACTCTATGACTGATAGAAGATCCAGTACATGAAGCTGTGCAACACCAGGCACTTTGTTTTTGCTTTTCACCTAGATTAGCAAGTGTCTTCACTGGGTAAGAAACAAGGACCGTGTAGAAGTGCCAAGGCAGCAAGCTTTAGTGATCTGCAGCAGCACAGAACTACAGAAACCACGTTCTGCAGGCAAGGGAAGTACGTTCATGTGCTCACGAGAAGGAAAAGCTATCATCAAAGGACACATGCAAAGGGAGCAGTGTACACACGAGGAAACATCAAGTTTTCAGGTGTGTTCTACAAGCGAAGTAAAACAAGAATCTGCTGGCTGAGTTACTTCACATGGGGCTGGGACACGGTGTGGTGAGAGAGTGGCTCCCCAGCTATGAAACCTTCTTTGCCACCCTGACAAACAGCTTTCACTCAAGAATGTCATTTCAGGGCCGGAGGATTAGCTCAGTGGTTCCGGCACCTGCCTTGCAAGCACAAGGTCCTGAGTTCTATCCCTGGTGACCACATACAATGCTGGGCGTGGAGACTCAAGCCCACCAGCAATCAATACCACATACCACAGTGAGGGCATGGTAGCTCACGCCTATAATCCCAGCACTCGGGAGGCAGAGACAGGCGGATTGCTGAGTTCGAGGCTTGCCTGGGCTACATAGTGAGCTCAGAGCCAGCCTGAACTACAAAGCAAGACCCTGTCTCAAAAAAAAAAAGGAAAAAGAATGTCATTTCACATACATAAGAAAATGTCCTCTTCCACCTAACCCTTTCCAGCAGAGCCTACATGAAGGTGGCATCAGAAAGACCAAAGGAAGGGAGATATTCCTCAGAAATATAAAGAAGAGCCTGAGTACTCACAGAATAGTCAGAGGAAAAAGAGAAGATGACTGTGATTTAGGCTTTAATCATGGAAAGAAAAGAGTAGAATTATGTCAAAGATATGGAGAAGGTCAGAAAGAAAGAAATGGAAGGATGGAAAGAGGTCTATTTGGGGCAGTGTTAAGTTAAAAAGGACTGTGAAACCAGCTGGGAAGAAAATGAAATAACAGAAAGCTAAATAGAAAATTCAGAACATGAGATTTGAGATGCACTAGACTACATTACTTATAAGAGAGGAAAAGATAATGTTGAGGGGCACATGCAGAGAAAATTGGGCAGCAGATTGAAGCCATTGTTCTCAAGAGGAACCTAAGGACACAGACGTTAACAGTCAAAGAAGGCATGAAATCTTCTTACAGCAGGAAGAAAATCAAAAGCTTAGCATTCCCAGAGACCAAAGGAGAGGGATGGTGTTGAGAAGCGGGAATAACAAGGTGAAATGGGGTCGGACGGCATGGAAATCTGCCTAGAACTAGAGGAGAGAACTACTTAAAAAATTTCAAGCTGAAAACATATTTACACAAAAATTTCAAAAGAATACCATAACTGAATCATCCCTCTCAACAGCATTTAAAGCAAAGCTCAATCCAAAGACCAACTACAGAAAACAACATATAATCTTCTTTCTTTTACCTCTGGGAATGTGACTGTGATATTCTCAATAAGGCAATTTTTAAGTGATTTTTGTGCACCCTAAACATACTACATATTGTTCACAGTTACTAAACATGTTCGTGCAACCCAACGAGGAATGAGAAGAGAACAGATTCCCCTCCACTACTCATTATATGGCACACAAATTTTATAAAACATCTTTAGGAATTTACTAGAAAATCTAATTTTTAACACCCTCAAATTCCTAGCAAGTTTTTCTTGTTTTGGTGTATCTACTTTATTAACTATAATTTATAGAATGTATTGATTTTAAGTGTGCAATCTAGCAAATCTCAATCTAATTTATATAACCACTATTGCATTTAGAACATTTCCATTACTCTTATGGCTCTTTGTGCTTTTAAAGTCAGTCCACCCCAACCCCTGACAGCCACTAGATATGTTTTTTTTCTATAATGTTGCCTTTCCTAGAATTATACATCATGTAGCTTTTAAAACACTGTGGTAAAAGATAAGGAAGTCATCTATCTTAGTCACATTCGGTGACTGTCCACATTTGTTGGACAGTATGCACTATCAGGATGCTCCTTTTGGCATTGGGACACTTTCTCCAACAGTAATGCTTCTGAGCTTCTCCCATATTGGTGACGGCTTTAGTGCTTTGTTCCTTGTCACTGGGTATCCCCTGGCCACCAGCCGATGGGCCCAATGGAACAGTTTTGTTTTGTTTTTTTGAGATAGGGTCTCACTTTGTAGTTCAGGCTGGTTCTGAGCTCACTATGGAACCCAGGCAAGCCTGGAACTCAGCAATCCTCCTGCCTCTGCCTCCCGAGTGCTGGGACGACAGGCATGAGCCAGCACACCCAGGATTGTGGTATGTGGTACTGATTGCTGGTGGGCGTGAGTCACCATGCCTGGTACTGTTATATGTGGTTACTAGAGACTGAACCAGGGACTTTGCGCTTCCTAGGCAGGTGCCAGAACCACTGAGCTAAATCTCCAGCTCCTAACAGAACAGTTTTAAGGGTATCACCAATAATGACGCTCTGAACATTTGAGGGTAAGTCTTTGTGTGAACATATACCTCCATTTTTCCTTAGTTACATCTACAATAGAGATACTGAGTTATGTAGTAACTATTTACTTTATAATAACTGGACATGAACAGAGAATTCAGTCACCTACATCACACAGTGTCTCCTCGAGGTGTGAGACTGAACTTCACATTTACGGTATAATGTGAGCGGCTTCTTACAGAAAGAGCAATCAACTGAGGAAAAGCTAAATAACAGGGCACCTGAAGACTTTAGTAATGGACTCTGGGCATATTAACTGCTCACGAAGTAGCCGCGTTACAGTGCTACTGTTGTTAGCAATCCTTAGGACCGTTATACTTGACCAAAATCCAGAGGACCGTGATGAAATTAGGAGTCTGTACCTCATAAACTGAGGGTATCTGAACTGAGAAGAGAAAGTCAAGGAGAAACTAACCCTTGTGAAGCACCCACGTGGCAGGCTGAATAATGGCCCCATAATGTCTACACCCTCATCCTCGGTACTTCTGAGTATATTCCTTACAAAGCAGAAAGCACTCTCTAAGTGTGAATGAATTAAGAATACTGAGATGGAGACATTATCCTGGATTATCTAGTTAAACCACACATAAAAGTCCTCAAGAAGAAATGGACTCAGCTGGGTGCGGTGGTGCACACCTGTGATCCCAGCACGCAGGGGGCTGAGGCAGCGGGATCACCATGAGTGTGAGGCCAGCCTGGACTACATACAGAGTCCAAGGCCAGCTTGAAGTACATAGTGAGATCCTGCTTCAAAAATAAGTGGAACCTTATTTCACAACATATACAAAAACTGACTCAAAATAAATAAACATGTTCCTGCTGGCCTGAACCATGGATGACTATCCCATTGGGCACCTTGTAGCACCCATAGTAGAAATCGATCTAATCACTCTTATTGGCCTTTTTACCAATACAATTTTTAAAAAGTCACCTAGAGGGACAGTCATGCATGTACCACCAGTGGTTCAGTGTACCTAACATCAGGACATACAAATTATGGACCTGTCATGAACGTGTTAAAGACTTAAACCTTGAAGCTGCAAAACTACTAGAATAAAACATAGGGAGAAAACTCTAGGACATCTGGGGAATGAGTTTTTGGAGACAACCTTCAGAACTAAGGCAACATAAACAAATTAGATGGGTAGGGTAATATCAAACTGAAAAACTGCACAGCAAAGAAAAATATCAACAGAATCTATAAAATGGTAGGAAATATTTGCAAGTCATATATTTGATATGCAGCTAATATCCAAACTATTTGAAAAACTCAATAATAAAAAATATTACAAATTAAAAATGAGCAAAAATGTGAAGATATTTCTCAAAAGGTATACAAACATCTAATAGGTACATATGAAAAAGTGTTCAACATCAGGAAAATGCAAATTAAAATCACAAGCTATTACCTGCCTGTTAAAATGGGCCAATGTTGATGAGGATGCAGAGAAAAGGCAACCCCCATACACTACTGCTGGGAATGTAAATTAGGGACACAGAACAGTGACATTCATTAGGTTCCCTTAAAACACCTCAGACAGGAGTTCAATCCCCAGTAACCACATACAATGCTGGGCGTGGAGACTCACGCCCACCAACCATCAATACCACATACCACAGTGCCGGGTGTGGTGGCTCACGCCTGTAATCCCAGCACTCGAGAGGCAGAGACAGGAGGATTGCTGAGTTCCAGACTTGCCTGGGCTACATAGTGAGCTCAGTGCCAGCCTGAGCTACAAAGCGAGACTCTGTCTCAAAAACAAAACAAAACAAAACAAAACAAAAAAACACCTCAGACAGAATCACACAACCTAGCAATCTCACTACCAGGTATGTACCAAAAGGAACTGAAATCAGGGTGCCCCACGCTGCTTTCTGTCATGTTGTGGATTGAACCCACAGCCTCATACACTCAAGGCAGTACCATAAGACAGAGTAGATCCCAGCCAGGCAATCCCTCGCTCTTGGCCACACTACTCACAGAAACCAAACAAGCAATCAGCCTAGGTGTTCAATGAGATGAACAAGTAAAGGGCAGGGCATGCCCATATGATGTAATACTACTCAGCCTAAGAAAGGAAATCTAGTCTTTTGCAACAGTATAAACAACCCTGAAAGGTACTGTGAAATAAACCAGGTACAGAGAGACAAATACTATATGATTTTATTCATGTGTAACCTAAGACTGAACTTGTGGTTGACAGAGGGTGGGAGAGGGGATTTCCCCAAATGGTCAAAGGGTACAAATGTTCAAGTCCAGTAATGAGTAAGTGCAGAGGCTTATTATACAGCGTGGTGACTACAGTTAATAATAACACACTGGAGCTGGAGATTAGCTCAGTGATGCCTTGCCTGCCTCGCAAGGGCCAGGTCCAGAGTTCAATCCCTGGTACCAAAGACAAAATTATATACCTGAGGTTTGCTAAAAGAGTAGTAGGTCTTGGGCCAGGGATGTAGCCCAGTGATTCTGGCGCCTTCCTAGCAAGTGGAAAGGTCCCAAATTTGAACCCCAGTAACCACATACCACCACACCAGGCGTGGTGACTCACACCTACCAGCAATCAGTACCACATACCACAATGCTGGACGTGGTGGCTCACGCCTGTAATCCCAGCACTCGGGAGGCAGAGGCAGGAGGATTGCTGTGAGTTTGAGGCTTGCCTGGGTTCCATCGTGAGCTCAGGGCCAGCCTGAACTATAAAGTGAGACCGTCTCAAATAAAAAATAAAAAAAAAAGAGCAGGTCTTAAATATTCTTATAAACAAAAATGTGACATGGTGAATATATTATTAGCTCATTAATTATTTCACAGTATATATCAAACCATCACAGTATACACAGAAAAATTTATACAATTTCTGTTGACTATACTTTTTTTCTAAAAAGGGAAAGAAATTTTAAAAACTGAAGTCTTATAAGATAGGCAGCTCTAGAATGAGTGAAACTGGCTGCACAAATTGTGACTGTATTAAAAACCACTGAATTATACTAGACTTTAAAATAGTTAAAATGGTGAACTTTCTAGTTTGTGAATTTTATCTCAACCAAAAAAAAAAAAAAATCTTGAAAGAGGTAGCTACAGCTCAGAGGTACAGCGCTCCTGGGTTCAGTCCCCAGAACTAGCAGAAGGAGAGGACAGAAGAGGAAAGCAGCAGTGCTAGCCAGGAAAGGAGACATGAGGAGAGAAGCAGAGGGCAGACGATGTCTGACTGCTGGCCTTAAAGACAGGAAGGGACCAAGAGCTAAGCAATAAAGCTGAAAAGGCAGAAGGCAAATTTCCCCCTAAACTCTCCAGGAAGAGCACAGTCCTGTTGACATCTTAATATTTGGACTTCCTCTCTCTCTTCAACCAGAAGATAGCAAACTGATTGCCGAAACCATGACGTTTACAATAATTTGTTACCACAACAACTGAGAAACTAATCCAGCCCAGCGTGTGCCAGCAATGCGGTACACATCTCACAAAGGAAAGGGGTACACCACAAGTTTTGGTTTAGTTAACATGTAAGGTTCAGCTCAGGCTACATGAGAATAACTTATTCACCTAGCATGTAATCACTTATCTCCCAGGTTCTTAGAACCTGAAATTCATGAGATGTGGGCTGGTGAGCACTTGCTGGTTTGATACCCAGCACCACCCCAAAACAAGAAAATTATGCTGTGAATACACTGAAAGTTAAAGCTCTGTGAAATTCACCAGTGAACAGACAGAGAAACAGACTACAAAGTTCAGTGGCAAAATAAATACCACATGGACGTATATGGTAGAACATGCATTTCAAACCACAGGTGCAAAGACGAATTTTTAGGGACCAGACATGTAGCTCAGTGACAGACCGCCTGCCTAGGATGCACAAGACCCTGGGTTTAATCCCCAGTCTGATCCACATGGTAGTAAAAACTTACCCTCATAGAAAATGAATCTTTACCTGGCAGATAACTACCAGTATGCACAAAACTTCTCAAATGGGCTACAAAAAAAATCATTAATGTTCTCAATGCAAGAAGTTTCCTTATAATCACATCAATGAAAGATCATTTCCTCACTCAACACTCACTGGTACCAAATCAATCAACATTTTTTGGATGCTCTAATTCAGCAAGCACTTCCCTCTCTATCAAGGAAAAACATTATGATACGCCTTACCAAGCCTCTTGCAAAAATCACAGAAGATTTGGATTTGTGGAATCCTGTAGGAGTGGCTGTTTGTGCCTTGTGCGGTGTGAATCCATGGTGTGAACAGGTCACAATCACATGATGAAGGACCCACTACAGAAAATGATGAAATACTGAGGTACTTCAGTCTTCCTTCGCCCTCATCCTCATCCTTTGTAAATGTAGTATTTGCCTATGCCCCATCTTCTGGGATCTTTCATTCAGTGTTTCTTCAAACATTACTGACAGTTATTCTCTAAGCTTTCCAAGCACTCAGCAATTGGCAAAAATCAAATTCAGAAGAGGTGGAAACTCTTTCCCTCCCCTCCTTTGGCAGCTCAGCTGAAGAAACTGACATCAGCCACGGAGCCAGAGGTTTCCTTCTAACAAGGCCACTTCCTAAAACTCCCAAGCCTGATGCTCCACACTTATAAAATGTTCCCTGTCCACACCATATTGTACCCCGACAGAGCAGGTTTCCTGTCTACTGGAAGGCAGGCCACAGTGTTCCAATCCAGCAATGCCCAGTGGAACAGAGATGCCAGGAGCCATGCATAGCCAGCGGCCACTTTGCTGCTAAGTTGCTTTCTAAGACACTCTGCTATGTGCACTCTCACTGAACAGCATTGAAGGCCTGCCTTTTTCACACCACTCCGTATCCACTATCAGTCCCCTCTCACTTTTAGCCTGCCAGACTGTTCTTGTAAGAGAAAACTAAAAGCTCAGAATCTCATCAGCTGATCTACTTTTCATGGAATGAGATTTGAAGCAGGCAATGCGACTGTGTGCACACTGAGTGCACAGAACCATCCTCTTCTTTCCAAAGGTCAGACAGCAAGACTATCAGACTGTTACTCTTTCCAGAAACAACCACTTCTATCCTCACTGCAAGCTGTGTGTCAAGTACACGGGTAGCTGATAGAGGAACAGGTGAGCAGCTAGAGACACAGCATATAAAATTACCAAGTTGAAAAAGTATCCCCAGCTCCTTTGATCATAGGTATAACATGCTTTATGGCATTTCACAGATACTGTGAAGCAATTTTTAAAAAATAAATTAAGGGTTTATGTTAACTCTGCATAATGCAAGCTTATCAGACCCATTTTCCAACAGTTCAAATGATCGCTCGCATTTTTAGCAATAAATACTTGAGTAATGTATTATACATTGGGTTTTAGAAATAGTGCTGTTGCATACTTAACAGATGAGTAGAGGATAAATATAACTTTCATGTGCACTGGGAACACAAAACTCAAGTAATCTGCTTTAATCCAATGATCTGGAACCCAACCTGCCTCTCTCTACGATCATTTTCCCAAAGACCTACCTTTGTAGAAAATGCACAGATCTGACTGACACTGGATTCGCAGCACGGGGGAAAGCTCATGCTGTGTACTCAGACCCAAAAGGCTGCAGAGGGGCACAGGGAAAACCTGCCTGCATAGAAACCTTCTGTCCCAAAGAAAATGGCCTTGTCACAGACAGGAGTACACAAAACTAACAACACATTAGATAATCTGGAGAGATGTGCAGCAATTATATTGATATTTTTGGTCATTAATGCAAGTTTTACATATTTGACGATGCCTATAAATCATAGGTGTTTGACTCTAATGCTAAAAAAATAACAAGGGCTCTTTCCATTACACAGACAAATAAGAAATGTGTGTATCTCCTGTAGATGCAAATGAGCTCTAGAAAGTATGACAGCTTTTATAGAGTGGGAAATTTCCATAGGAAATTTGGTGTGGGAATGTAATGAGGGGAAGGAATAAATATGATACAGAAAGAAGATAAAAGAGTATGTATAAAGGGGGTGGGGAGGTGTGGGTGGGTAGGGATATGGGTAAAAATGAGAATTAACTTGTGTCATATACTGGTACAAATTCCCCAATGTTATATGTGATTGTGAGATATATATAAATTATACCAATAAAGAATTCAATTAAAAAAAAAGAAATGTGTGTATCTCAAAAATAGTTTTATTATACATCCATTAAAATTAATGCAGCAATTTTTAAGCACCACAGTGAAAAACTACATAAAGACAAAAGACTTTTTTTTTTTTTTTTTTAGACAGGGTCTCACTCTGTAGTTCAGGCTGGCCCTGAGCTCACTATGTAGCCCAGGC
The DNA here is from genome assembly GCA_004025085.1 of Thryonomys swinderianus. Taxonomy (NCBI): domain Eukaryota; kingdom Metazoa; phylum Chordata; class Mammalia; order Rodentia; family Thryonomyidae; genus Thryonomys; species Thryonomys swinderianus. The sequence goes on from PVIC010009787.1 coordinate 44,722, forward strand.
AAGCCTGGAACTCAGCAATCTTCCTGCCTCTGCCTCCTGAGTGCTGGGATTACAGGTGTGAGCCACCACACCCAGCATTGTACTGGTTAACGGGATCAAACTCAGG
>PVIC010009788.1:0-44803 GCA_004025085.1 Thryonomys swinderianus
GGGGAACAGAGCCGCCCTGGTCGCCGCTGCTGCGAGTCATCCTGAGCTCCCCCATCCTCTTGAGGGGAGCAAACCACGGCAGCCGGGACCCCCTCCGGGCTAGCGAAGGCAGGGCAGGCGCTCAGCCGGGAGGAGGGAAGCAGGTGGTGCTGCGACCGGAGACCCGGCCGTGGGAGGCGGAGCCCGGCGCCAGGGCGCCCTGGTGCGTGCGAAGAGCGTCGGCTTCTAGCACAGGCAGACGCGCCCTCGTCCTTGGCGCGGTGGGGAGGAGACAGGCTCTCCCAGCGGAGCTGCGGGTGGTCTCAGTTTTATTTTTCACCGTGTGTATGAGCCACGCGAGAAAATTTCAGAAAGCGATATAGTAGAGACCTCAACGGTCACCACCGTAAGAGATAATCGCTTTGTGTTACCAGTGCAGAGAAGCCAGCGCAGAGCCCCAGCCCAGTGTGATGACCCCGCCCGACTCCTCCCGGGAGGAACTCTCTCCCGGAGCCCTCCTTAGCATTATTTAACGGACAGGCTGCTAGGCTCATCCACTAATGACACCCGCCCTTTCTGCATGTGTTTATTATTGCCTAAGTACACTCAGAGCCTTCTTTGGCAACACACTTTTCCATACACGCACATTTGATCCACGTGGTGAGACTCGGTCCCCCAGTGAACAACATTCTATTGTAAACTCTGCATTTATCTCTGTATCCCTATCCTGAAACTTAATTTCTCTCCACCTTTCCTTTCTGGCTGCTTCAGTGATGCCTGCAGGAGCACGCTCGGGCCTGCCTGTGTGAGTATCTCCGAGGGGAGACTCCCTCCTGCGCGTGGGCCTGTGCACAGCGCTCACAGACCATCCTCAGGAGTCCGCCGTGGTTTGCGGTGCGGGAGTTCCTGGCGGCTGCCGTGCGCCCAGAGCCTGGCGACGCCGCTCGCGGGTTCACCTGTTGCTCACGGCTGGGAGTTTTGACCGCTACCTCGTGATGAAGCTGAGGATCTCAGGGGGGACAGTACCCTGCGTTATCCGGCTCCGTCTGAACACAGACCCCGCGAGAGCCAGATCAGAGGGGCAGAGGGAGCGTGACGGAGGCACCCACGACTCGGAGACGGGTGCTGCCGCTTGGAAGGTGGAGGCGGAGCCCTGAGCCCACTGCAAGGACCGCGGCGCTGTGGCCAGGACGGGAGGAGGCCGCCCGGGGTCTCCACAAGGAGCCCTCAACACCGCGGCGCCACCCAGTGGGCTGAGCTCCAGTGGCTCAGGTCCAGACACTTTCTCCTAATGTGTTAGAGTTGAAAATTTTACAAATTGAAAAGTAATTCCAATTTTATTGGGGTCACATTGTATTAAGCAGTTTTCTTGAGACGCTCTTTGCAATCGCACTGAGACAAAGACGGTGTCTGTTACTCTCCTTTGAACACTGACTCCTCACACTCAGGCCTTTCATCCATCCGGAGCATATTTTCGTCTGTGGTGCTACGGAGAGGCCTAGATTTATCTGTTTCCACAAGCCCAGCCAGTTGTCTCTCTGCGCCCTCCATTGGGCCGCCCGCCCCTCGCAGCGGGTGGAGCTGTCGTTTCTCACACAAAATCTCCAGCCGCTGCGGGAATTGCTGCGGGAGGACTCTGGGTCCTGCCTCCCCGCTGCCCCAGGCGTCTTCAGTCCTTCACGCTGCGGTGCGACCCTTACAGCCCCGTCAGGCTCTGCTCACTTCCGGAGCGTGTCTGGGGCCGCCTGAAATCCCCTGTGTGTCCGGGGAGTCCCCGTCCTCCATGTGAGACTTCCCTGGCCCGCCTCCCTCCGCCTCGTTGGCGGCTTCCTCCCTCTGTCCGCCTGCCGCACTCTGAGCCTCGCCGGTCCCGGCCCTGCGACCACGGAGCAGCTCTCGGGCCTCCGCACAGCCTGGCGCCGCGGCCGGGGGGAGCTTGTGGGGCTCAGAGCGGGGCTCCCCGCTGCTAATTCCCGAGCGGGCCTGAGAGTCCGCAGTTCTGGTAAGCGCCGCTGCTGCTCGCGGGGCTGTTCCTTGAGAAGGGCTTTCCTGTATTTCCAGGTTCTCTTTTGGAAACACCTTTCAGATGCTGATAAATTCTCAGTTTTACGTTCAGCCTGGATTTCAGCCGCTTTCCTTCAACTCCAGAGCTCCGCGTGCAGCAGAGTGATAGGGTAGCGGAAAAGGCACCTGTAGATACGTCCAAACGACGTCCTCACACCTCGCTCTCCCGCCCCCACCATCTCTCCACCCCGGGACGGAATCCTCTCCCTCCAGTGCCTCTGGCCCAAACCGGAAATCACCCCCTGCCTTGCCTGGACACGGCAAAGCCGCCCGGCCCCAGCCCGCGCCCGCATGTCTCGGCCGCCAGCCTCGCGTCTGCCTCTCATTCTTACCCTCGCTCCCTTTCCGTTTTCTGACACAGAGACGAAGTTACTATGAGTATTTTTCTCTCACTTGAAAAGCCTCCACTGGGGGCCAGGGATTTCACTCGGTGGTGCTGCGCCTGCCTGGCAGGCACAAGGTCCCGAGTTCAAGCCCCTGTACCAGAAAAGAAAGTGTCCAGTGGATTCTCCTCCCTCTCGCCAGCAATAAAATCTAAAGTCCTTTCCGTAAGTCGTGAGAGTCCTGCCTCAGCAGCACCTGCCTACGTTTCCTGCCGGGAACCCCACCTCTCCCACACGGGTGTACACACACGCGCGCACACACACGCGCGCACACACACGCGCGCACACACGCTCCAGCCATATTAGGATAGCTGCCGGGTATATGTCAGTATACCAAGTGTACGTACTCATGGAGTATGGAGTGCTGGTGATTTTTTACCCTCTCCCCAGAACAACCTGCCCGTCCCCTTGCGGTACTCTCTCGCTCACCGTTTTGCTTTGTGTTCAAGCGGCCGCACGCAGGCTCACTGTCAGGAGGACGTCTCCTGGGTCCGCGGGCGCGGGGAGCAGCGCCCTGTACTCCTGTGCTTGCGGCCTCCCTGGCACCGCTTCGCTTTCCTCTCCGTAAGATTTACTAACATCTCCTACACCACATTACACGGGCTTCATTAAGTGGGAGATGTTTTCTCCAAAACCACCTGACCTTTGAAAATTGCTAAATATATATTCATTAAATGAATTGAAGTATGAAGTCTTTGGTTCATGAACATGGTACATCTTGTTATATATTTTGTCCTCCTTCATTAAAATTATTCGTGTGGTATAAAACATCCTATATGATTTTTATTCACAACTAGGATCACGAACCCCTGCCCTAGAGTGTATGGGTTTCAGTTCTCTTTATTACATCCGAGGATTTTGTTTTCTTCCTTGTCAGATCAGGTATACATTTAAAACCACATTTGTTTCATATCTATCATTTTTACTGGGTAGAGAAGGATATGAGCATGTCTCTGCTTGCAGATATTCCAAATCAAAGTCTTTTTATAAACTTGCATATTCACGTATCCCATCCCATGGTACAGGGTCTTCCATCTTCCTCGGCAATAATAAAAACCACCTAGGATGCTTCTTCAGCGCATGGCTGAGCTTCTGAAAATTTCTCTACACATTGAGAATCAATCACCCGGAGAACTTTTAAAAGTCCCTGTGCCCAGCTCACAGCCCCTCCAGTGCCACTAGCACCGGGGCTGGCAGGCTTGGTTAGCAGCAGGTTTGGAGCCTCCCGTGTGACCCCAGTGTTTGGCCGACCTTGAGAACTGCAGGCGTCCAGCCTGCCGTGGACTCACCCGGAAGGAACCTCTATGGGGAAGGCTGGCAGTCTCCACAGTTTACGGCATGTCAGGTGAGCACTGCAGTGCCCAGAGCTCAGGGCAGTGTCTGTCCTCTGTGCCACTGAGCCGGGGGCCAGACTCAGCATTGCAGAGATACGCACTCTCCTTGCGGCTTAAATACACCAGATCAGCCCTTGATTGCTTGATCCAACAACTGGAAAATCAAGAATTCACAACTGTAGAGGGCTGCTTGTTTTTCCTGTGCAATCTTCACTCATCCATTCTTTTATTCATTGCACTTTTATTGAGCTCCTGCTATGTGTCATAATGTGCTTCCTTATTTTGTTTTCAGAGGATTTGCCTCACATAAGAATGTTTGAATTATTAATTTTCTGGCTCTTCCTATCTGGAGCTTTCATATCCATAGCAAAGGAATACAACTCCCTCAATTTCAGCCAAATTGGGAATTTTTTTTCAAATAAACACAAAAATTCAGGCATCCATTCCCCTATCTTCTATGGAGATGTGTTCTGAGTTTTAATCCAACGATGATGCTGTCTTTCTCACTGCCTGTGTGTGCACAGGGGCGAGAGAGAAGATTAATGGTCTTCATGAAGAGACTAGTGGCCCCCAGGCCACAGAGACATCAGGCTGCCATGTGCAATACTTCATTCTATTGGTAAGTGCTGCAAGTATCTATTTTCAGTGACAACTTCACTGGAGGTTGACGTTTTCAAAGGGGATCTTGAGCGTTCGTTTTGCCCTCACATATTTCTGAAGATGTCTGGAAACCCCTGCCCACCACCCACTGCCCCCTTGCTAAGTACACAGTGCTGCTGATCTCAGGGCTGGCAGGGCCCCGACTGAGCACGCCCTTCACACTCTCCTGCCGCAGAGGAAGAAGGCAGCAGAGCCTCTGAGGGGAGAAGTCTTGCATGGTTGTGATCAGTAGCAAAGCTGAGATGGAGCCAAGACAGCCTGTTCCTCCGTCACTGTGTCTAGCAGATACTGTGGCCGGTGTCAGTGCTGCCTGCAGATCAGGACCACACCACGCAGCGCAGATAAACTTGGCAAAAAGCAAGTAAAAAGTGGTTTGATTAAGCCCAAAACTCCTTAGTAGACGAGCAATAAAGCTGGTCAACAAGGCGCTGGTCGTCATTCGTGTGTCTGGACATAAGCCTCCTCCGGTAGCTGAAGGTACGGGCACTGAGTGCCCATTCTTCCACCACGAGCCTCTTGCCAAGTGGCAGACCACAGTTAGCACCAGCTCTGGGTTCAGAGATGCCCCTCAAAAAAATGTACAACTTGAGACCAACTTTTCCTTTCTTTCATTTCCCAATGTTTAATGAAAATGCACAAAAACATTTTAAAATAGAGAAGTACTGGTGTCAGCGAAGGACACAGCACAGTTGCCTGAAATCATTTAGGGCAGAGAAGAGCATCTCCACTGACAAGGTGAACGCCGAAAGCTGTAGAAATGCCTGGCGGGGAGCAAGAGCCAGACCATATGCAGAACCGCCCACGGGTGCCCAGCCCGGGCAGTGGTCCTGGAGGTGGGCACAGGTGCAAGGGCATAGGTCAGAGACTACACTGGGTCCCCAGCCAGTGCCTCTCCACTCTGGAGCACATAAAGGAGAGGCTTTCTGGAAGAAGGGGTGCAGCCCACTGTTGGGGTGCACTGCCCTGGGCTCTTTCCATAGTCCTCTTTGCCATCAGGACCCCACGGCTGGCCTGTCACCCCTCACCTGCCTGGGAACGAGGTCCGGCCCCGGGCTCTGCTCTCTGAGAACTCACAGCTTCCCCACAGGGGTGCAGCACCGCGTCGGACGGGGAGCTCAGAGGCGCACAGCAGGGAGGCCTGGCAGCCTCTGAGGAAAGCACAAGGGACGACTCCGGCGAGGCCAGAGCCGGAGCCAGCTCTCAGAGGCCGGGGAGCTGGAGGCGGGTGGCGGCCCAGGGGAGACGGCCGCGCCTGGTCCTGCACCGGAAGTGGGGTCGAGCAGGAGACGCGGCGAGGGTGCTCCATCACGGCCAAGGTGCGAGCGGCGCGCGGCCCGCGTTTCACGCCTTACCCAGCTCACTTTGTCACGGGAAATCCGATGAGAACTTTTATGAAGACACACACATAATTAATGGGGATAACTCATTAATTTACAAGCCAGCTAATCAATAAGCAGGTTAATCTACTTAGGCATCCGAAGAATCACAGCGTATCTCTATTTGCATTGCTATTTAGTCTTGTTCCACATCATCAGCTTCTCGGTGGCTGTTAAGCTGACAGTGCTGGTCACCACAGAGAGAGCTGATAGATTAATTTCTGCTAACATGATATTCTTCCAGTATACAAATGGCATATTAATAACCCACAGCCAGATAATGGCATTTTCCGTCAGGACGGAGAAAGTACATTTCTCTCTATTTCTGAATTTCTAATCAATCTTTCTTTCACTCTCCCCATCTACTTAATCTCCTGGCTTGATTTTATTTGCCGCAAACATAAGGAGAAAACTAAAAACTTACTTTTCTTAAATAATTATTTGTATCACTCAGAAGACAGTAAGACTTGTAGGTCCAGAGACAGAGGGCGGAGGCGCAGAGAGGGCCTTTGGCATCTGGAGGTCCCGTCACCGCCACGCTGGGATTCTGGGCAGCAGCCCCCACGAGAGGCCTGCTGGACACGCACGAGCAGAGGCCGGCGCGGGACAGTGGACCCAGCCTGCCACGGGCCTCTCCAGGAGGCCGCTTCTACCGACTCGGGCGGCCGCTGCTTCGCGAAGGTCCAGTCCGGCTCGGAAGGATTTTGTTTGTTTCCTGAGAGGCCAGACAGAGCTCGGAGAGTCCATGAGACAGAGCTCTGCTACAGCGGCACTAGTTCAGGCGGAGACAAATTCATTCTAAAAGCTGAGTGGTGCCCAGCGCCTCCAGGAAGGGCAGGAGAGCACCAGCCGATCCTGGCAGCCAGGGAGCGCGTTGGGAAATGCCCGAACCTCACCCATACCCCACTACTCCCTCCTGCAGTGCCACGCAGCCCCCGGAGGCTGGCAGTCAGGCCAGGAGGGCGCCCCAGCCTCCAGCCCTGCCGTCTCCCTGATGGCCTCTCTCCTCGCCCCCTCTGCCTCCGGGACCAGACACTGCTTCCCCGAAGCCTCACATGGCACAGAGAGGTCACCAGTAGCACCAGCTGCCGAAGCACCCCTGGAAAAGCGTGTTTTACCTCCCCGGCTCTGGCATGTGGAGAGGCAGGTCTGCCATTGGCTAGAGTACGAGAAGTAGTCTTCCAGCAAATAACTGAAACATAAAAAATAAAAGGTAACTTAAAAATCTTAAGTCTGCGGTTGAAAGGACTCTCAGCACCAAAGCCTTGAAGATGGTGCCCTGGCCGGGCCCTGGCTGCGGAGGAGCTGGGAAGCCAGGAAGAGCCCCCAGAGGTCCCCAGCTCCCCCCTGCGGGCTGTGCGCGCCCCTCCAGAGTGCCATTGTGACACATCAAGACTGTTCGGACCTGTGACTAGATGACCCCAAAGCCTCCCACACTCATAGGTGGGGTTTTCGGTGGAGGCCAGATCTAGTGAAAACAGATTAAAGATGTGTAACTGTTCTACTGAGTGGGTGAGTAGCTGTCAGTGTGGGTAACACGAAGCCCCACCCTGCCTGTGTATGGCATCCACCACCATGCTTGCAGCCTGGACGGAATGAAAACAAGAGGGAGACTGTATGTTCCTGCTTGCCCTGCCGTGGGCTGTTTCCCTCCGCCATGCCTTCCTTGGAGCCAAAAGACTCTGGATTGATAAAAACTATGATCCAAAATAAGCTTTTCCTTCTTCACCTGGTGGGTGTTGGGCATTTTGTCTCAGCAGTAAGAAAACTAACTAAGATGGGAATCTCAGTGCTTACGTCAACTCGGGCTTGATGTTCTCAGAAGTTTGGAAAACTGCTGCCTCCTACTCTATACCGGGGCACACTAGAGCCTTAGACCTGTATGGCCTCAATCCTAATCCAAGCCCAAATCTGTCAGAGTCCTCATGATACAATCATTTCCTAAAGGCCGGTGGGCCATGAGTATTCAACACACGAGGACTTTGGCGGACATCTTAGCCCTAAATCATAGCAGAATGATTACATCACATAGGCAGTTGTCAAATCTCACTAAACTCTTGAAATATATGCATTTTATTTTATGCAAAAGATTTTTGGTCAAGCTGATCGTGAGAAATTCAAAGCATGCTACACGTCAACCTCAACGTCAGCAACAGTTTCTTTTCACATAAAAAGCAATTGATGGATTAACCCACCGACGATGTCATGACTCCATCTCTTTGGAAGGTGACAGAGGTGGGCACGAGACCTAGGTGAAAGGCGTGAGTCACGGGAGCACAGTCTTGGGGACAGTCTGTTCACTGACCTTCCTCCCTGGTCTCTGGGTCGCTCCGCCTCTTGGGTGCCGGGAAGTGGGTCGGTTTCCTCCACCCCATCCTCCCTCCGTGAAGCTTCTGTCTTTCCACAAATCTCAAAGCAAAAAACCGTGAACCAGAATAAATCTTTTCCCCTTTACATTGTTTTTAACCCAAATTTGGTCAGAGTGACATAAAGCTTTCCACACATTCTCTCAATCAAGAGAACCACCCTGTGAGCAGCTCTGCTCCCCAGAGCAGCCTCTCGTGGTCATGCCCGCCCAGCCCTGCTGCGGCCCAGTGTGCCCCTCACCACAGCTTGGCTGAGCCAGGCCCAGCACATTATGGGAATGGCGTCCTACAGTCCATGCTTCATGAGTCCAGCGGCCCCCACTCAGAAAAATAACGCTTTGTTCTTACATAGATAAGAACACAAATCAGCACTTCATTCGAAGAGGTGCCCTTCCGTTGGACAAATACACCATAATTTGATTACCTAACATCTGTTGTCAGGCACTGTCTTCTGTTTTGATGATTATACTTAGGGCTGTGGATATTTATGTACAGGTCTTTGTTTGTTTAGATATGTTTGTGCTGCTTGCTAAATATCCAGAGTGGAACTGATCAAGCCAGGAGTAGGATGTGTTCAATTTAAGAATTTGCGACCAGTTTTCTGGTCTTTTACCTCCACCTGCGATGTGTAGGGTCCCCGGTGCCTCATGGCCACATAGACCCTGACGGGTGCTGCGCCTCAGGCACTGCCTGCAGAAGCACACGGCCAGGGTCCCGGAGGGTCAGAGGCCCTTCTGCTCGTCCACTCTGTCACCAGCTTCCTGTCCTTCTGAATTAGTGTTGCCCGATGTGTGGGACACGCGCTACTCTTCTCGCCTGAAATGACCCGTCGGGGTGCAGAGGTGCTGCGGCACCGTGCTACAGGGAGCTCACCCCTCTCAGAGCCTTTTCAGAGCTTCGACACAATCGAGGAGATTGTACTGCTCTCTAACATCCGCACAGTGCTTGGTAATCTGTTTTTAAAATTACACTTTTTAGTTATAGACTCACATGCAGTTGTACCAAATGAGAGAGAGAGAGAGAGAGACCCCGTGCCCACTACCAGGTTCCTTCCAACGGTACCATCGTGCAAAACCAGAGCACAAAATCACTACCTAATCTCCTTTCACAGAAAAGATTCCAACCTCACACTCTGAGCCTTCTCTCTGCAGCAAGAACTTGATAGCACGATTTCATTGTATTATACTTAGTTGCACGGATTACATCCTATTTACTGTAAATGATTTTCCATTTACAATAATGGCAGAAGTTTTATTACTGAATAAATTGATTTATGTTTAAAAATTGAGCTATTTTAAAGAACATATTACATAAGTGATTGTGCTAGTGGTATGCAGATCATGAAAGTGAGCGATACATAATTCAGTTCAGTAACACAAGGATTCTATCCTACCAAATATGATGTCCCTCAGACCCTACTTTTTCTACAGTGAACAACAGCTATAAGCCTGATACCTGAGGAATAAACTCATTAGTTTTTTCTGTCCCTTCTTCACACAGCACGTACTGACTGAGAGACTGTTGAATGCAAAGATACTCCTGGACCCTCTGGGTGAACCAAAGATAAGATGCGCTGGACATGTATCCTAGACTGGAATAATTCATGGGACAGTGGGAAGACGTCCCACAACCATGAATATTTATGAGCATCTGCCAGGTGGCGGGTGGTGTTCTAAACACGAAGAGTCAGCAGCAAGGACCAGAGGGCTCTGCCATCTTGGGGTCTGCATCTGGTCAGGAAGACAGACAAGGCTGGCGCCACTGGCTCTGGAGGACAAAAGACATGAAAGCGGCTGGGAGTGAGTTGCCTGGTGGAGGGCCATGAGCGCCTCCTGAGAAGGGGCACCGAGGCTGAGGCTGGCACGATCAGAAGGAACCGAGCACAACAGAAGTGGAAGGAATGTGCTCAAGCAGAGAGAACAGCGTGTGCAAAGGCGGGGAGGTGGGAACAAAGCAGGTATAACCACCACGCGACAGTCCTCACCAGAGGAAGAGCCACACGGCCACATGTCAGAATGACTGAAATGAGGAAGAGATGAAGCCGGAGGTTGCCCACGCTCGCAAAGGCTGCCGCAAGCTGTGCAGCCACACGTAAAACCGGAGGAGGGAGACAAGGTAGAAACTCGTGGAGAAGCCGGACCTTTTGTGACCTTGGGAAACAGAGATGACATTTCAAAACCCATTTGCAAAATCCCTCAGACACAAATTCCATTCCCTCCCTCCAGGAGGTGTGGTCAGTCCTAACCCAGGGGCTACAGGGGTGGCTCTTGAAAGTAGGTTCTTTCCAGGAGTCATCAACATAAAATGATGTCATGTGGGAATCCAGGTGGGTCCTACGGCCAGTGGTTGAGGTCCTCACCGAAAAACAAGAACAGAAATCTGGAGGGGACTGTGCCACATGACAAGAGAGGCAGACATTGAAACCATGTGCCTCCAGCCAGCTCCACCCCACCAGAAGCCGGGAAGACGCTGGAACCGACTCTCACAAGACCCAGAAGGAACCGATCCTGTCAGCACTTTGGTCAGATTCTGTCCTGCAGAACCACAGAGGGGTCGCTCGTAGCCATTGTCTGTGGAAGCATCACACAGCCCCAGGAAGCGCCACCCTCTGCGAGGCCCGGGGAGCCTGGCGTGCACAGCGTCTTCCTACCGCCCTCTGAACGACCTGCAGGCAAAGGGGACTTTGCTAATCTCAGGGACTTTGCTAATCTCAGGGACTCATCGTGTCCCTAAATTCCCTTGCGATGTTCAAGGGTGAATTGGGGGAGACCACGTCGGCCATGTCAAGTGTCAGTCCCCCAGTTCCATCTCTGATCTATATCTCCTTAGCACATTTCAACCGAGTAGGCTGTTCAATTTGTTGAAGCAATAAAAGAGCACAGCCATTGCTTGATTCCAGCCAGCAAGTGCCGTGGCAGGGCCTCCACGGGGCTGGTGACTATGGCCGCCCTGATGACCCGTCCTCTGGGCTCCGTGTGGGACAGCGTCTCCCCTCAGCGCGAGCTGCACAAAATGAAGAGGCTGCCTCCAACCTGACCAGGCACAGATAATGGCTGCGGCCCTGAGCTCTCTCAGGGTGACGCTTGTTTCCCTGCACAAAGGGCCCAGATGACCCAAAGCACAGCTCCCATCCAAACAAAGTCGTGGTCTACTGAAGACGACATGGACATATTTAAATGATTGTCTTTGTGAGGTAAATGCTGACACACATTCACTCATTCATTCATTCATTCATTCATTTAATCAACAAGCATTATCTGAGAATCTCCTGCTGTGCCAAGAAGAAAATGCTCTGGAAGGAAGTGAGGAAGGAGAAGGAGAAAGATTCTGAGCACACAGAAAAAGACAGATGCCCAGGAAGCAAAGCTGGTGGGTGGCCCCTTGTGTCTGTGTCCCGGGGAGGACTGAGCCCCTAAACCTTGAGCCTGGGACACCAGAAAGGGTGGTATTCCTGATGCTCGCCAAGGCAGAACACCGTGTGGTGTCCAAGGAGCCTGGCCTGGCATCTTTGCCGCCATGGACGCCTGTGCCCGAGGAGAGCAGGCAGAGCCCAGCTTCCCGCCCTCAGCTCTGCTGGACCGTTCTGCCCCGGGCACTGCAGGACATGGAGCGGCATCCCCGTCCTCCACCCTCTAGATGCCAGTAGCACCCCCTCCCCGCTGTGATGATCAAAAGTGACTCCAAACATCAGCTAGTACCCTGGGAAGAGAAGGGCGCGACAGGACTGCTCCCAGAGTAGGATCACTGGTCTTTAATGCCAGCCTATTATCGAAGGACCAACGAAGCCTCAAGGGAAAGAGTTGCCATTCAAATCCAGGCAAGGTTTGCAGCAGTTTGCAGCCAGGCTCTGGCTTGGCCTTGGCGAGGCCCCCCTTCTCTCTGAATGAGAGATGTACCCCTCAGGACCGCCAGTGGTACCCAGTACCGAGTGCACCTGAGTCCATAGCAACCAGTCCCTCAGTGAGCCATGGTGTGCCAGTGCAATTTAGAAAAGGCCTGTCCCTTCCTCGGGGAGACGCGCCAGGCAGAGCAGCAAGGTGGAGTAATTGAAATTTGAACCAGGGAGACAGCAGGACATTCGTGCACAGGCAGGGAAGCCAGCTGTCAAAATTACAAAAGAAGACCAAGCCCCTCTCGGTCCCTTTCTGGGGACGCCCCTCCCCCAGAGCTATAGTGATACCAGCTCAGTGGCCCTAAGCCTGGTGCTGCTACTGTCACGTTCGTACCTCCTTTTTCTCAGAATCTGATTTCCCACCAGACTTCTGGTGTCTGGGAAGCAGAAGCAGATGCTGCGTCGTGTGCCAGGGAGTTCTTGGGGACACCGCGCAGCGACAGAGAGAGGCTGGTGCAGGCCGTGCACCCCGAGCACAGCCAGAGCCAGAGACCTTCTTCCCATACAACCAGGGAACACAGAAGGCACCAAACCCTCTGACACCCCACATCCTTCCCATCTCTACACTATTCTTATTCCTAAAACTACCATGGGGCCTAGGTGTGGCCAAATGTGAGTATTATCAGACCACAAAGAACTGGGGTTCTGTTTTAGATCTAAAATGTCCCCCAAATACTCATGTGTGGGGGAGGTAATAAGATCAGGGGGAGACCACACTCCTCAGTAGCCCCATCCTTAGTGGGTTTTGTAGATGAACGCACTGTTAGGAAACAGAACCTTGCTAGAGATGGGTCACCCGAAGTGTGACCTAGAAACGTGAGCTCCTGTCCCCAGAGCTGCCCCTCTCTTTCTGCGTCCTGGTCTCCATGGGTCGAGCACCTTCCCCGGCACATCTCTGCCATCTCGTCTCTGCCAGGGAGCTGGGCAACAACAGACGGAAATGATGAGTCCAGGCACCACCATCTCCTCTTTCAAGTTGCAGATGTTGTGAACTGTGTGGAAAAGTTTGGAAATCTATACGCAGAAGTGGGTGACTGCGATGGAGCTCAGAGGACCCTAATGCTCCCAGGAATGTAGATGCCAAAGGCCAAGCTCGAGGTTTCAATTGGGCTCAAGAACTGCACTGGCAGCTGGAGAACAGACCATATATGTTACATCAAGGCAGAAAATCTGTCTACGTTTCGCCCGTGTCTTGAGACTGTGGGAAACTGAGACTAAGGGATGTAGAATAGTTCGTCGGGTCGAGGACATTTCACAGCCGTTCGGTGCTCAGGGTGCAGCAGGGCTTCTGCTAGCTGCTTTTAACCAGAGCAAAAAGGAGCGAAAGGGAGAGTCAGACACACAGAATGTTCTTCGTTGTGACCTCGTGGCGCCACAGTAGCGCGTCCGACTCCAGAATGTTCTTCGTTTTCCCAGAAAGACAATGTCTGCAAGGTCAGAGCCAAAGACAGCATGGTTGCTGAAAAGGTTCGCGTTGCCGATCACTTTGCCTCGGAACAACAGCAAAGGTGATTCGATGGCATCTCAGGAGGCAGCAAGACCTCTACCCTCCCAGGCTCCGTGGTGTACACTGTCGAACATCTGTGTGAGAAGAGTCTCTAACCCCCTTGCTGGAGGAAGCCCCGTATGGAATTGCTCCCCCTGGACTGGGATTTGTACCACACCAAGACATCCAGGCGCTCAGAGTCCACCGCAGCGAGACCCCAAAGGGTCCCTGCTGCTGCTCAAGCTACCAGCAGACTCTGACATGGTCCAAGTGCTGCTGGTTGTATGGGCCTAAGAATCCAAGCATCATGGAGTCAAGGAGGCTTCCACCCAGATCTCAAAAGAAGACCCTTGAAGCTAGCCAGTGTGCCCCTGGGAGGCCAGGGCACAGAGTGTGATAGTGACGCCAAAGCGCGGCGGAGACCTCGGAAGCTGGGGGTGTGGGGAGGCTGAACATCTGCTGAGGAAAGCTGTATGTAGACACGACTCCAGAGGACAGGCCCCGTGGGCCGCACCAGCCATGCCCTGGCGTGGGGACACTCAGGTCCTTCAAACTCATCCTTAAGCACAACCTGCCCGGGAGCTACCGTGTTTAAGGCTCGTCCTGCCATATTTCAGTCTTATTTTAGTCCAAATCCTCTCTAGCTTCTCTTTCTCCCATTTGGAAGAGGGATGTTTACTGCTGTTGAATGTTGGAGGTGTTTGACTTTCGATATTTAGAGAAGTTCACAGCTCAGTGTTTGCCTTTAGCCTCAAAGTAGGCTTTGTTTTTGGACTTTTCAGCAGCACTGAACTGCTAAGGCTTCATGGCTCTCAGAGCTCAACTAAGTACACGCTGCGCAATAATGTAGACTTCAGCCCTGCAGGGTGAGTGCTGGGCAAAATGTTGTCATTTTGATCCAAAATGTCCTCCAAGATTCTCCTGTGTGTGGAAGTGACTGGACCACGGACACACCATACTTACCAGTGGTTCATCCACTGATGTCTCAGTAGCTGAATGCACTGTTAGGGAGCGTTCTGGGTGGAGGTGGATCGCGGGGCATGTGACCCAGAAAGGTGTGTCCTAGCACCCAGATCTACCTCTCTTTTCTCTCTCTTCTTCCTGGCTGCACCTTTTCATTTGCAAAGGCCATTCTGTGTCTCTGCGAAATGAAAGTAGTGAAGGCAGGAAGACAGTTTCTTCGTGAGGATGGAAAACGCACAAACAGATTTCTAATTAATTTCACAAGGTTGCAACAACCCTGAAATTAAAACAGCATAATGATAGAACAGGAAAAGGTAAATTTAGCTAAACCTAACCTTTGAGTCGAGTTGCAAAATGCACTTATACGATATTCATTAGTTCCGTTAAGTATTAAAAATGTGCAAAATTCATATTGATCAATTGACTTTATTTCAGGTAATGAAATCTACCTAAAAGATATCCATATGAATCATGCTGGTGGAAATTACTTTGTTAATAGGCTATCTAGGGCAGCAGCATTGTGATTGTGATAAATGAGACCTGAGATTAGATACCCATTCCTGATGAAGGCACTTGGTAAAGCAGCGAGCAGAGCGGACTCCTTCCGTGTTTTAAGACTGTCTATCTCCGAGCTTCACCTGAATCACATCTACCCCTCAGATCAGGTCAGACTGACTGACGCCCAGGGCTTCCACTGACATCATGGCATCGCCTCCGTGGGCAGATGAGTGAAGGACTTAAATAAGAAAACCCATATGTGTAATATGAGTGACACATAGTAAACTCCTGAGCACTCCCTGGCACACCTGGGCACACCCTGGCACACCCGAGCACTCCCGTGAAACGACAGTCTCAGGAGAGGCGGTCAGCACAGAGCCGCACTCTGGGCCCCTCAATTCATTACCGTTATCCCAGGCCCGCCCGGGGTCTCCCTCAGAGAGCGCGTCTGCCCATACGGAGGCCCCAGAGCTGCACTGCGCAGAGCTCATGCGGACTCCACAGCGAGCAGGGCACACGAGGCGGTCCACAGCGCCGGCCCAGAACCCTCCACTGTTGTGCAGGAAAACGCACCGGAGAAACTTCCAGAGTGGAGGGAGAGGAAAAGTTATGTTGTGTGATTCCATAGAAGAAAAACTGCTTGTGAAAAGCCCAGCAGCTATTATATTTTTATCGCCAAAACACTTGGGCAGATGGAAAGGAAAAGGCGTGCCCCTTGCCCGGACACACCCCCGATGCAGGCTCTGCCCAGGGCGTGTTGTGGAGCCCACGGCCTTCGGGTGCCACGGAGACGCAGCTCCTTGGGGGACAGAGGCGTGAGCCTGGCACCTCTGTGGATCCCACACTGACCCCCACGGCCAGCCACCCTGCGGACACTGTCACCAGGAGCAGCGGCAGAGCGGCCTCTGGGTGTTTATGATGCTGACGCAGCTCTCTGGGTTGAAAACGAATTGAACTTTCCCAGGTTCATAGACATTTTCAAAAGGATTTTAGAAAGTCAGGTGCAGGGGTTGAAATCTAACTTGAAAGAAATGAGAATTGTACATATTGGAGTTTAATGAGAAATCAATTATTCTGACCAGGGGATGGGAAGGCCTGGCATGTCTCAGCATCGCCTGTTGTTAAGTGGGATATTTTTACAGACACAGAATCTAAGGCTGGTAGGAGTTTGAACATCAAACTACTCATCTGGGAAGATCAAGCTGATTTCTTCTAACTGTTCACTAAGGTGTCACTGAAAGATGATTTATCGCCTGTCACTTTGTTATTTCTTGAAGGCATTTCACAACATCCCCTGGGTGTCTGAGTTGATGGTGTGGTAATGAGCTCGTATCGAATCTGCAGCTGATATTTCAAAGGACACTGCCCAGCACTTTGGCGGTGGAATCAGTCTGTCCGAGAGATGAGCACATCCCGGTGGGCTGTCTGCTTGCTTCGCAGAAATACACACTCAGCCCTGCACCTCCTACACTGAATGGTTTTAGTCTCAGTGGGATATTGACCAGGTTTTCCTTCATAAACAAGTAGTAAAATTACAATCCACCCCTTCACCCCGTTTTTGTTTCCTTCACTTTTTCTAGGAAAAAAAATGCTTAAATCTTAGAAAAACCTTTCCTAAGAGGTCTCATTTACTACTAAAATAATCTAACTTGGCTTCAGAACCAAAAGAAATGTCAACACAAGGAAGATTTTAATGACCACCTGGTTGCATTTAACATTTTCCATAAAAGCTTCTTGTTAAGGACACTTACAAAAGTTGGAAATATAGTGTTGTTTTGTTTTGTTGTGACAGGGTCTCGCTTTGTAGTTCAGGCTGGCCCTGATCTCACTATGTAGCCCAGGCAAGCCTCAAACTCAGCAATCCTCCTGCCTCTGCCTCCCGAGTGCTGGGATGACAGGTGTGGTACCATGCCCGGCACTGTGGTATGTGGTATTGATTGCTGGTGGGTGTGAGTCACTATGCCTGGTATTATTGTATGTGGTTACCAGGGATCGAACCAGGGACTTTGCACTAGCTAGGTAGGTGCTGGAACCACTGAGCTAAATCTCAGCCTGAAAATATAGTTTTTAAATTATGCATGTGCTTAGGACATCTGCACAACGCACATAAAGACACTCTGCTGCCTGGCAGAACCTGGAGGCGCTGGGCTCTCCAGAAGCCCAGACAGTGCTTTAGATGGCAACTCGAGCTCTAGGGTTGGGTGGGTCCCACAGGCAGACGGAGCTGAGGCCACCGCGCTGGGCCTGAGCTTATTCCGTCGCATCGCAAGGCCGGAGAGGCTGCGCCAGCAGGCCTACTTCCAGCAGGATCAGAAGGCAGGAGACAAGAGGGACCAGAGCCACCCAAAGTGGCTGTCCGACCACGGCTCTGCAATCTCCAGGCTGGACTCGAGACCCCGCCTCTCACGCTCGGGTGCTGTGTCTGCCCAGGCCCACAGGCTCCTCTGCAACAGCGCGTGGCCATCACTGAAAGGGGCACAAGAGCCAGTCCACTGGACCGTGCTGACTCAGGGGATAGCAGGAGCCCAGATGTCCGCACAGCGTTTCCTTGCTGTTACACAGAGGCCAAACAGCTGTGGCTGAGAAGGGGGGTAAATAAAAATGAAAAGGGGCTGCTTGTTGATGTAGCTCACTGTGAAGCTTGGCCCAGTACAGAAGCACACACATGCACACTCACACATAACGCCCATGCACATGCACACGTGCACACACACATGCATGCACACACTCACACGCATGTACAAACACCTAGTCCAAGCTCATGCGAGTAGAGACTTGGAAGCTTTGTCCATGGCTGTGGCCGAGTCCGGGAGAGCTGGACACAGAGCCAGTGTCCAGCGAGCCTGGGGCTGACTGTGCCACCCCGACCTCCCAGCAGGGCGCCCGCGCCAGCCTCACCACCGAGGCTCCCAGGGCAGCGGCCGGAAGCCAATACGGTAGCATCTGCTCCCTGCTTGGTCCCTGTGGTGGCTCTGTACCCCCAGGAAAGCCTGCATGCGAGTCAGGTGCCTTCGCGCAGACAGCTGTGCCAGCGTGGCCTCCACCTGGGCAGCAGACACTGAGCGTGCCATCCCAGCCCTGTGGGCCTCCGAGAGGGCCCGTCCTGTGAGCATGTCGGGGAAACAGCCCCGTGCAGGTCTGGAGCAGCCACGAGACACAGCGAGAATGTATCAGAGAATCTGCATGGCAGCGGGCGCCAGCCTTCCTGGCTACTCTGCTTGGCGTGAGAGCGACCGCTGAGCAGGGCGTGGCGGCCTCGCCATGGCTGCGCCCCCGGGTGTGATGCCGATGCCAGTGCGGCCGCATCAGAAGGAGACAGCACACAGGGAGCCAGCCGCCCTCGCCGCCAGCGCCCCGCTCACGTGAGCACATTATAAGCGCCTCTTGACTGCTGCGAACTCAGTTTCTTTATCAGTCCTAGTGATAAAGAACACTGCTAAGGGGAAGACCGTCGCGATTTAATTTTTCATAAGGGCAAACATGAAAAATTCAAGCTAACACAACCCGGAGCGAGCGTTCAGGCCCACACCAGCCCTGGCCGACACTGCCCCTTCCCGAGCCCTGTCCAGGCCTGGCTGGAGCCCCGGCCAGGCAGGCCAGTGAGCCGGGCGCCGGTGTGAGGCACAGACGTCCCCTTCGTGCCCCTGAGAGGCCCCAGCGTTTGTTTAGCAGAAGGTCACGCCTAATGGGTTTAATTTAAATTTTTTATGTTTTTCTTCATGAAAATTTAAAAACTTTGTAGTAAGGGTCACATAAAAGAAATTCAGAAGATTAAGGAAGAGCCCTGCCCTGCGGGAGCCCCAGCCCGGCCATGGCAGGGCGCCCCTGGCAGCGCCTGGGTGCTCCCGCCCTCACCCTGCTGGGTCCTGCGCCATGCCCGGCCGCACCCTGCGGGGGACACGGAGGCCCTCTGCCTCCTCCCCTCCCCCGACTGCTCGAGGTGCCTCCCGGAGCCCCTGACTTTCTGTGGTGCCACAGCCCTCAGTGACCAGAGAGTCACCCCGAAGCCAGGCGGACAGTGAGCCGGGGCTTTGGCGGGAGCGTCCCGTGGAGACCGCGGGCACAGCGTGCCAGCCCCCCAGCTCAGACCCCCGGGAAGCACGGCACCCTGCGCGGCAGCGGTGGCCTGCGGGGCGCAGACCGGGCCGTCCCTTGGCCTCGGTGTCTGTGCCTCACTCGCCACCTCACACCCGCGGCCACGCGTGGCGCCCTGGGACGCCCAGCACGCCAGGCTGCCGACGGGGCGCTGCGGTGGAGGCGCCTGGGCTGCAGAAGCCCCAGCTGTCCAGGCTGGCACTAGGGAGCCACGGGCCTCCAGAGGCCGCCGGGAAGGACGAGGAGGAGAAGCCTGGGGGGCCGAGGGAAGACAGAGACCCTCGCCCGGGAAAGGACGGGGTCTGGCCTGGAGTGACAGGAGGAAGGCAGGACGAGCGAGCGGGGGAGCCGGAGGAGCCGGCCTTGGGGGAAGGAGGCGGTCAGAGGGGCCGGGGCAGCTGGGCTCAGTGGGGCGCAAGGGCTGGGGCCGGGGTGCGGCGGTCCGACCCACTCAGCCCAGATGTCAGCGCCGTCCCGGGTGTGGTGACCGGGAGTGCCCGGCCGGCCGGGGGGAGGCCCGGCCCCGCTGCGCGCAGCCCCACGAGCCTCCCTCGCTTGCCCAGTCTTCCTAGTCTGCTTTCCCTGCGGAGCTGCCTCTCAGCCCGGAGCGCGCCCTTCTCGCGCGCTGCTCATCAGAAAGCCCCGGGAAGGAGGACGGGAGTCGCCCCTTCAGCCCAGAGTCCTCGGAGCTCCCCACTTCCCAGCCCTCGGTGCCCCGCACCCCGCACCACCCACTGCTCGCAGGCAGCGGGGCGTGGCTTGTCTGGGTGAAGACCAAGAAGGCGGGGCTCAGGGGAAAAGAAGCCCAATGACAAGGGAGCCCCAGGCCCAGGTGGGCAGCACAGCAGCCACAGATGGGCAGCCAGAGGCTCCGCGGGACAGCAGGACTGCGGGGAGCAGCCGGGGCGGGGCGGGGCGGGGCTGCGGGGACAGAAGACAGCCCCGGGCGGGCGGTGCGCGGAGCTGTGAGCCACAGCCAGAGGCGCAGTGAGACCCCAGAGGCTGGAGAAGCCAGAGACATGGAGCGTCTCAGGAAAGCTCCGAGGAGCGAGCAGAGCCGGCTCGAGAGAGAGTCGTGGGGGTTTTAGCCGTGCGCAGTGCTGCGGGGAGGGGCGGGCCCCCGAGGCCTCTGGGGTTCGCGTCTTGCCACAGAGCGCGCGGATGCTGGAGATGGAACCGCGGCTCACTGTGCTCCCTGCTGGGTTCTGGACTCGCTTCCTTCGTGCCTTTCTGTCCTGCTTGGCACGGGCCTGTCTACTTGGTGCCATCGTTTGTCGGAAGTATTTCCAACTCTTTGCCTGTGGGCTCACAGCTGACAGTTGGCCTTAATCGCAGAGGGGACTTTGGGCTTGGACGATGTTAGGACTTTGGCAACTCTTTTTTTTTTTTTGCCAGATCAGAGTGTGGTCTGGGGCTTCCGACCTCCAACACTGAGAAAAGAAACGTATCGCTCAAGCACTCAGTTCGGGTTCTTTTATTATGGCACCTGCAGCTGACTGCAGTAATACGGAAATGTAATGAGCTTTGCTGCATGACATCCTGAGACGCAAAAAAAGAATATTCAGTAAAACCAAAGAAATCTGGGCAGTATGGAGTTCAGCTAAATGTGCTCTGTCAACACTGGCTATTGATTGTGGTGCATCTGTTGTATTTAAAGTGCAATGTTAATAACGGAGTGATTGCTTGGAGTGTGTGGGACCTCTCTTACTCCCTTTATCATTTTCTCTGTAAACCTAAATTCCCTAAAATAGAAAGTTTATTAAAACATAGATTCATTGCTACAGTGTGAATTAAGATATGTTAAAAAAAAAAAAGCCCAGGTTTTTGCCTGGGGCTTTAAATAGAGCTAAAGCAAACAAACAAATGAAAACTTATTAAAAAACAAAAGCTTTGGCTTGAGTAGGTGGGTGGGGCTTGCTGAGTGACAGCCCCAGAGGTGCTGCGTTTCGGCTGCAGGAGCCACCACGGAACAGCTCTTCGGCACCCCGGGGCCCTACACACCCTCCAGGCTGAGCCTGTACCAGGCAAGGCCAGGTGACCCAGGGATGCGTGCGGGACTCAACGCGCTGGGCTGGCGTCTTCACCGGTCCCTGCTCCCCAGCCTGGGGGATGTGTCCTGCGGGCCACAGGAGGAGGGGTCTTTCAGATAAGCAGCAACTCCCCCAAACCCTGACTTCATTAACAGGGGGCGCGGGGTGAAGCCGGCCATGCCGGGACTTTCAAGCTCTTTGTCCTTAAACTTCCTCTGGGGTGTCACTTCCCCGGAGACGTGTGGGTCCTCTGGCAGAGATAAATGCACCTCACCAGGTCAGGACCAGCTGCCAGGGACAAAGCACTCCTGGGGGAGGGACACATTCTGCTGCTAATTTCCATGACACCCCGGAGGCCACACTCCAGGCCACGCCTCCTCCTGCTGCAAGGTGATTGGACCAGACAACACTGTCTGATGGAGTTGGTTGTTTTGAATCCCTGGACCTAAAACTTTGGTTTTTGGACTTGCAAATCTGGACCCTACTGTCACACTGTAAAACCACCCCCTGGAATCTTGATGAAAATAAAGTCCTTAGAAAGAGACACCAGCTCATTCCCCCCTTGACCCAGCGACTGCACGCTGAGGAGTGCGGGGTCTGGGGTTTGGCCACAGGCTGCCCCAGGCCAGCTCTGCCTGGGCCTGAAGGGGCTGCGGGGCTGCCGGGCCGCCCTGAGCTTCATACGCGTCACCCGGCCCCCACCGGTGGGAAGGACGATGCCGCCTCTGCGAGGGACACACCGGTTTAAGTAACTGAGAGTCAGAGCTCCGTGTGACTCCAAGAGGAGTCATTCATTTTCAATGACAAGAAATGTGTCTGTTCTCTCTCCCAGGAGCAGCCCGGATCCCTTTACTGAGCCGCCCGATCGGCCCCCACAGCACCCTCGTGCTGGGAGGGAGCGGAGCCCACGGAGAGGTTGGTCTGAGACGGCTTCTATTGCTTTTGTAGTTTTCTAAGGGTAAAACAAATTATATTGCCATAGAAACTTCATTTTCTATATATTTTTCAAGAAGTTTCTCAGCAGATTCAGAAACTGTACAGAAATAGGATCAGACACGGTAGCACAATTTAAACAGAATTAAATAGAATCTGATTTATAATCCTGAACCCATAGAGCAGAGTGTGTATTAATAAACCACCTCGGGGTAAACCCGGAGCGAACATCCCCAAACTTATCCCAAGTGGAATCTTCTGCCATATATCATTGGACATTAAAATTCTCCACAGCACTTGGAACTGCAAATTTGCTTTGCAGAAGGTTGGATAATATCAAGTTTACTGGCTCATTTCTCTGTGGGCGAAGATACAGATACCTCTGTGCCAAAAAGCCAGCAGGAGACATGCCGCGGTTCCCCCACCGGTGATGGCGCAGTGCCCAGCGGGGCACCTTGCTTCCCGCCGCCGTGGAAGGCGCCTGTTAAAGCGCTCCCACAGTGTGTACAGGTGCCGTGTTTTAAACACCTGTCACACACACGGTTATGATGGCCAGGGTAATTTATGTAATTGTTTGACACTATCATTCCTGGGTATTTAATCTATATTTAATAGCTTAGTAAAACAGGACATAATGAACAATGCTCAATCCCCGCAATCTTCGGATGGGCCCTTGCTACTTATTTACTGCCATCCAGCAGACTCTAATTTTTCAGTCTTACCTAGTGGTCATGAAAGAAGCAGAGAAATGCCTGACAGGAAGGCATGAACCTGTCTGAAGAAGAGGAAACATTATTTCTTCATTAAGTATTTCCTTCTTCAACTTCTGCATCAGATGATTGTGTTCACAGAAGTGATCCACAAGCCAACAGTGCAAGCAGTGAGTGCCAGCTCCTTCCACCACTCGGCACGAGGGTGACCATGCCCATGGCCCACCACGTGGCCAGCTTCAGCCTCGCTGTATGGAGATCGTCAAAAGCTAGCCCTGATGCCCCATAACAATTGTCTTCCAAGCTCTGATCTCCGAAGAAGCATGATTTCTACAGAAAAGGAGGTCGGCTCTACTGAATACAAGTCTATAGGGTAATTTAATGTGTCCAAAGTATATTACATTGTTTTTTTTAAGTATACTTTTAGGCTTTCAGAAACAAGAAAATACTCTAAAAATTTATATATGCCACATACCCTATTTCTATTATTAAAAACTTACATTAAAAATCTTACATTAAAAAAATTTACATTAGTATTGTATATTGGTCCTAAAATCAATTGCTAAATCAATGTCAGTGCCTCATTATTCACTGAAGTCTACACTTCACCAGACCGACTCTGATGTCACCTGACATCTGATGGCCATGCCTCCTTGGGCTCCTGTGGGCTGTGACAGCTTCTCGGATTTTCTGTTTCGGAAACTTCTGCAGCTCTGAGCGGCAGGGGCAGATGTTCGGTGGGATTCCCTGGAGAGGGGTGTGCATGATGTGTCCCCTGGTTAGGTCACGGTTACTGGTCAAGAGAGGGAGACTACAGTGGTGCACGCCATTCTCACCCGATCATACCAAGGGCGTGGTAGATGTTGACCTTAAGACAGTTTTGGTCAACTCTCTGCACCACTACTGATGTTCCCCCTTTCCCGACAGTACTCCTTGCCACGCTTAAAGAGTAGGGATTTGTTCTTTACCTCTTTGAGAGTGGATTAGCTGAATTATTTGGGAATCTTATGCAGATGAGATGTGTGGGTCCTTCCCAACTTATTTATCCAACATATATTTACGTAAGTATGGACTTAAGGCTATTTATTTTTATCTGAGGTTATTTTGTTCCAATTGCTCTGGCTTTGGCCTTTGGATGAACTTTCAGTTGACTTCTGTCCTGTGATTTTCCAAAATGACTTCTTAAAACTGAAGGTCTTGTTAAATTTTAGAACATTCTCATTTTCAGGCTCTGCAAAATGCTCTGATTGCTCCCTGTGTTTCTTGCCTTAGCCCCAGAACCAGCCATTCCGCCAAAGGCTCCTGGATGACAGTAGACACGCTAGGAGCATGCTGTTCAAACCCAGATTACACTGTTTTCTGGAGAAAACCTCACAACTTCCATTTCTGGGCCGTGTAGCACTTTGGCTGATTCCCACTGCACGTTCGGGACTAGGCAGCTCTCGTAACTCCAGGGATGTGTTGCCCAGGGCAGGAAGGACTCGGAGCCTGATCTGTCCTCGTCAGCCCTCGTCAGCCCTGGGGACCGGCGGGGTCTCTGCACACTGCTCCGTCCTGCGTACCGCCTCCTGCTTCATCCGTGTTAGAGACTGCAGCTGAGCACCCGCGTCCGTGGGGGCAGTGAGGGCCCTGGGGTTGGCTCTGCAGCTTGCAGGCTGTGAGGAGGGCCAGTCGTGATTGCTCGTTTCTGGTTGACTGTCTCCGTGACCTTGAGGGTTCTCCAGCGCCTGCCCAACCCAGAAGACCTACCGCAGAGGACGGGTTCCGTGGGAACGCCTGCCAGGTTGCAGCGCCCCCTGCCGGCCAAAGCCCTCCCTGGGCTCCAATTTTTTTTTTTTCATGTTCACTTAAATTAATTCAACCGATGACAGGGGGTTGGCGCTTCATCCTCCAGGGAGACAGGATTGGAGTCATCTTCATTAGCCCTCAACGAGGCCCTGAGGAGAATTTAATTCACCTCCCAAAGGCAGCTTTGAAATCAGTTTTGATTCAAGAGGAAGGTGTGAAGTGGTGGTTTAAAAATCAGCCCCTTCCCGCCTGAGACCAGAGCCTTGTCTGAGCTCCCCGGCTCGGAGGTGTTCTTACGGCAGCTGCGAGTGGGGACGGTTGTTTCTACGTGATTGTGATGTGTATATAACATGTACCAATAAAATCAATTTTAAAAAAAATGCTAAAATGTAAATGTCACCCCTGAAGTGCCGGATTTACACACACGCCCTGTGCCAGGCTGGGCAGGACCCGGCCCCCAGGCAGAGCCCCCAGCAGCGGTCACCGGGGACCGGGGTCCCGGCCACTGCTGTGTGTCCGCCACAGGGGAGCAGGGACGCCTCCGAGCCACCTTCGGCTGACTCACGGCCGGGACGGAGGCTCCCCGGGCTGGAGGAGTGTGGCTGCCGAGCGCCCAGAGCGTCCAGTCCACGCAGAAATGAGCTGCTCTTCGCGTCTGCTCAAGCAAAGGGGCGGGGAAGGCGGCAGGCGGGGAGCGCCATGCTTGTGGTGCCAGACCTTCCCCCTGGCCCACGCGGGACTCGGGATGGTCTCAAGACAAAACGGGGTTGACCGCTCTTTCTCCACTGCATGTTCACCGTAAAACAAATATTTAGAATTAGGAAGAAAGACTAGGACAACGGATCGAAAGGACGTGTAAGCAGAAATGGAAAACAGATCAAAGAAAACAAAGCGAAACATTACGTATCCAGATGTGAATAAACAGGGCGATCGTATGAGCTCTGCAGTGAGGAAGGCCGCCAGGCAGCTCAGAGACGGGGAGACAACCGGCCTGTCCAACGCGGCCTGCTGAGGACCCTCCGGACTCCGATGGCCAAGGGAGGGAGAGTCGCCCCCAAGCGGGCGGGCGTCCGGAGATACCCGCTGCACCCCCCGCAGGCCCCAGTGGGAGAGCCCTCGGCCTCCAGCCTGACACCCGGAAGCCCAGCAGCCGGACGTGCAGTGTCCGCGGGGGCTGCGGCCCGAGCCCAGCGGTGCAGGACGCTTCTGTGTGGCCCAGACGACGCAGCCTCGGGGAGATGCTACCCGCAGGGGAAGCCGAAGCCGGCCCGCGGCGCGGACCCACCGTGCTGCGTACCCGACTGTGCGGTCTGTCGTCGCTGTCTGGGCTCCGGAGCGCTGCTCTGTGCGGTCCCCGGGACTTGCGGCCAAGCCGCGTGGCCGGGCTGGGCTCTCCTCGGGCTCGGGGTCCCCTGCCAGCTGCGGGTTATCGTGAGTCTCATGTCCTCACCACGGTCAAGGCCACGGTGTTCACCTTTTCGGTGGCAGCAGGGAGTCGGACCCTGATCCGGGGAGCCTCTGAGGGTGTCCAGCTCGACAGCTTTGTTTCCTGAGGGCTTATCCGGTCCGGTCCGGCCCTTCCGGGTGAGCTGCCTTTGATGAGCTCGGAGACACCGGCCAGGAGCCTCTGTTCCACCACCCGCAGGACTCCTGGCGCTTTGCCCCCAGAGCGACTCTGAGCCAAGGCGCGTCCTGTGAGGAGCTGCCGCCTGCACTTCGACGGGCTCGCGGGGGCAGCCACCCTGGGAGGCACCCCGGGCCTCCTCGGCACCCCGACAGCGGCTGCCTGCCACCTGCGCGAGGTTAAGGACTGGCTCAAAGTACAAATACTCATTTCTTGAAAAAGCGCAGGAAGACTCCAGCCGAGGACGCATGCGGAGGGCCTGGCCCGCGGGCCGCCCTGGGAGCCCCTTCTCTGTGCGGGAGTCCCCGGCTGCGCGCGGCTCTGAGAGCACTTGGGAGGCGGGAGGACGCTCCAGAACAAGGAGCATCTCGCGAAGTCACTTCCCTCCAGGTGCTTTGGCTTCCAGATTTCCCATTGTAATTTCTTGGCCTTTTCAGACACACGATGCGGGCTGGAGTCCCCCGACGGATTTCCCGCGTCCTGGTGAGGGTTTAAAAGGAGGCCTTCCTGAGATTCTGTTTTGCCTCCTTCTGCCGTTAAGCAAAGAAAGCAGTTCACGGGCAGCTCCGTGCCGCTCTCAGGCAGCGCGCCGGAGAGGCCACTTCGAGCCAGTGCGGGTCGGGGCCGGGAAGCAGCCGCCTGCCGGGGCGCCCCACACTCCCAGAGGCGGGAGCAAGTGAGGCGGCAGAGGGGAAATCAAGGCAGGAGTCCCGACTTTACACTAGAGAGAACTACAGCTTCGGGACACAGAGTCACCTGAGGTGACAGGCTTTTCCCTCTTCCGGGAAAGCCATTCCCAGCATCGCTGAGCGCCTCAAAGATACACCGAGCCCGTAACAGGGGCTGCGGTTTTCATCAGTGTACCGGGCCTGGGTCCCGCTGGCTACAGACTCCCACGGCCCGCAGATGTGTGTCCCCAGGAACACAGCCTCGCCTGGGGATGCTCCCCAGGACCCCCCGCCTCCCTTCTGGTTCTGCCTGATAAATCTTTCTGTGTCGCCACCGAAACTCCTGACGGTTGATGGACCGCCACCCCCTCCCTGGGGGGCCCCACCGAGGTCTCCGTCTCTTCTTTGGGGACCTGTCAGGCGCCATCCAGTGACATAAGGAAACAGCCAATGCAAGGAAGCCCTCGACGCAGGGCCTCCTCTGCTCCAGCCCACAGCCGCGCCTGGGAGGGTGCCGGGGCAGCCCGGTGTGTCCCCAGGGCAGGGCAAGACGCTGCCCCGTGCGGGAGAGCCTTCCCAGACACCCGGTCCCACACAGGCAGGACAAGAGGGCGTGGCCAGACGCGCCCCTTGAGCCCTCCGGAAGTAGTCCAGAAGGCCCTGTTCTCTTTCACTGTGTTTAACTTTTTTGTTTTTTATTGACACATCCTTATGTCAGATACATTAGAACACATATACATATATATATATGCAAAAGGCAATAAAAATTACAGTCTCACTGTGCAGAGCTCATCAAATACTTGAGATTTCTTCACAGACCTTTATGTGGTGGGGTGTGTGTGTGTGTGTGTGTGCGTGTGTGTGTGTGTGTGTGTGTGTGTGTGTAGGGGGGCATCTTGCAGTAATGGATAACAGCACAGACAGCATTTCTAATGTGCTAGTCTTTACTTAAGCACCGCAGGGTGACCGCTGTGTCCTACACTGGGCTCTCCGCGGCAGGCAGCAAGCTCCCAGCAGGCCGGAGCCCAGAATCCCCCTGAGTCAGCGGGGCCGCAGCCACACGGCAGTGCCCGCAGGGTGGCACGCGGGCGCGTCGTCACTCACGGCTCCCCAGGGCCGGAACGCGCCTCTGGCGCTTTCCCGGGAAACCTGGGTCAGCTGCCCACAGGTGAAGACGCCTGCACGTTAATTCTCATGTGTTTTAAATTGTACGCGAAGGATTATATAAGGAGCATAGAAGCAGCGTGACCACACATTTTACTATTGTTTCTGGGATTAGGCTTAAGCACTGTCTTTGTCTTAAACACGAAGAAAACACTCTTAGGTGAACAATAATTCTGGAACTTCTCTGAACAAAAAGGACTCGAGATGAACACAGTTGACGTTTCCAGCCGAGAAATACGGCTTCACGATCCCCCCTTAGCGCCTCTGCTTCTTTACTCTGCCATCAGAGCACTGTCTCCTCTTTCATACACTCGGCTGACTGTTGTCCCCAGAGAAGATGTCCTCGAAAGAAAGTAAGTTTGTTTAAATGTTTTCCCAGTGCCAACTCCAGCCTCGCGCCTGAGCGGCCCGCAGCGTGAGGACTGTCGCCTTGTCTACGGAAGGTTTCTGCTCACGGGGGCGGCAAAGGGGGGCAGTACACTGCGGTCTGCACCGCTGCTCGGTGCGCCCAGATTTCCTTGCTGTCTCCCCTGAGCGTGACTGACTCTCTCCCTCTCTGTCCCTCGTTCTTCTATCTTCGATCCAAAATGTTCTCCCAGATCTTCACGGGTTTGGACTGAGGAACTGATTTCGTGGAGGGTCTCACCGGGTCAGTGCACGGCTCCCCCAGCACGTCCCACGCTCGGTGAGCCGTCGGAGGGTGCTGAGCAGGGAGGCGGCCCAGCTCGGGGCTCTGCAGGGCACCTCCTCCCCCCGGCATTGGCCCTCTCTCTGCTCTCTGACTATGAGAAGCAGCCAGGCTTCCCTCACCGGCCTTTCTGCCACAGCATTTCCGCCGTGGAATCAGCCTACCATGGACTAAAGCCTCAGAAACCACGAATCAAGGTAAATCTTCCTCCCTTGAAGCTGCGTGGCTTATGAATTTGTCACAGGGACAAATAACTGCATGATGCATCTTCTCTGCATCTTCTCTGTCTCTCTCTCTCTCTGTCTTTGTTTCTCTGTCTATGTCTCTCTTTTCTGTACCTTCTCCTCTCTACCTCCCAGAGGAGCTGTATATAAATTTTCATTTTAGAAAACAATGCAATGTTTGATATTTATCTTTCAACCAGAAAAAAAAAATTGTGAACTCACTTACATTAATAATGAGACATTTCCAAAGACTGAGCTCTTGCTTTAGAGGCTGTAGGAAGCTGCACTCACCTGGACCTGCGTCCCTTGGCTCTGGGTGCACGGCTTCAACCATGAAAGGCTGAATCAGTGTCAGCTGGCCCTCTCCTGGGACAGGAATGCAAACACCCCTGGTGGCCTTGGAGCGGTGGCCTTGATGCCAACGAACTGCCTGGTGCAGCCACAAACCATATGATGGATGCGGTTAATCCTGGGTACCTGGGGTCTCTTACCACTCACAAAATTTGGTTTTAAAGAATAGTGCACTACGAACAAAAGCCACAGCCACTCACAATAAGATGATAGCTCTCTACGCAAACAAAGAGGAACAGAACGGTGAAGTGCTGGGGCGGCCCCACGTGATGAGAAAGTCTGCCACAGACCGAGGCCGTAGCCCAGGTCTCCCTGGGAGACTCGTGAGACGCGACAGTGCCGAGACGGATGGACTGGTCAAGGCTGTCCGGACAGACAGCACCGATGGGAGCCGTGCGCACACCCGAGAGAGCGAGTCCGCCAGGTGGGCCCAAAGTGCCAGAGGCAGAGCGTCCGCGGTGGCCACCCGCCCGCTGGACGGGTGGAGGTGCAGGGGCACTCAGCCCGAGAAGACGGAAGCTTCAGGGGGAGAGCCACCAAAGCCAGGGCACAGCCCGAGGCCACAGGCTCCCAGGCTCACTGAGAACTGCTGGTTTGTATCTGACTGGAAGCTGAAAAGACTGTAGACTGATCTGAAGATGCACCTGCTCACGCAGACAGGAGCTCCTCACAGATGGGAGCCCAGTCCTTCTCTTTCCCTGTATTCTGTCCAGGGGACAAGCCTATTGGTTGATGCCATCCACAGCTGAGATAGCTTTGGGCCCCTCCTTTGGTGGCCTACATGCCAATCATCTGTGGGAACACCCCACGGACACAGCCAGAACTGCGTGTTGCTAATTGGCTAGCAAATCTCCTTAGTCCTGTTAAGTTGACAAACCATGATTAATTGTCAGAAAGGGGCAGGACTAAAATGAAGCTTTCTCTTTAACTCTCAGAAGACTCGAAAAGAACTGAGGGGCTCCCCTCTCTCCTTGAGGGTGGCAGTGCCAGCTAGCTCCTATGTTCACCGCCTGGGCTCCGTGGAACACTGAAATCGTAATGGCTTTGTGGGAGCAACTAATAACACACACCACGTACCAAACCAAATGAGCGCAAACGAAGAGATTCCGATGTATGAAAACGGATCAGGCACTGCTTCACCCTGAGGACAGAACCACAAAACGTGGTCACCTCGGTAGGGGAGGGGAAGCCTTTGACAGACTTAAACACCCTTTCATGATAAAACCGCTCAGGGCTCTAAGGATGGGAAGAAACTACCTCAGTGTCATAAAGTCATGTATAAAACCCAAGGCAGACGCCTCACCCTGTGGCGAGCGGCTGAAAGATTTCTCTCTAACTTCAGAAATAGGACAAGTAAATTGATTGCTTGGCTTCATTTTCGCCACTTCCATCCAACACAGAACTGAAAGTCCTAGCTCTACACTTGAAGCAAAGGAAAAATTGTAACAGAGGAAGCAAAATTGTCTCTGTTCGCAGATATCTTATGTGTAGAAAATCCTAAAGATTCCAGCCCTGAACTCTTTGAAGTAATAAACGAACTCAGCAAAACATCAAGACCCAAAGTCAACACGCAGAAATCTTTGCATTTCTATGCCCTAACGAGGAGCAATCTGAGGAAGAAGCACAAAGGGAAATTCCACTTACAATAGCATTAAAAGAATAAAATGCCCAGGAATTAACTTAACCAAAGAGATGAAAGACGTGTACAATGAAAGCCATAAACCCTGCTGAAAGCTTTTCTCGTTATGATAAAGTACTTGTAAACTTCCCATGGTAACCGCGGAACTGTGCGGCTCCGTCCTGCTCCCTGTGTCTCCAGGGCTCCCCGGCGGATCCCAGAGCCTCTTCTTCCCTCTTCCTGCTCCTCCCTCTCCGCCCGTGCTCCTTTCGCGGTGACAAGTCCCGGGCAGCTACCGTCAGACCCGTGAGCGGCGGACGCGGAAGGGTACGTGGTCACGGCTGCGTTTCACATCGCGGGTCCCGTCTGCCGTGGGCCCGGGGAGAGCTCCGTGCGCTCTGCGCGTGTCAGGCCCAAGGCCACCTCCTCGGACGGGTGCTGGGTGCTCTCGTCACCTTGTGGGGGACCACCCGTGACGTCACCGCCCTGGTGTTGCTCTGTCGGCGGCAGGTCCCTCTGGGACCGTGAGCGGGGCACACCGTGAGTCTGGCCTGCACAGACACGGTCACAGGTCGCGCTGCAAGGCGGGCCAGCGGCTCCGCCCAGAACCAGACCCGCTCTGCCCGCAGCACAGTCAGGAGTCTGAGCTGCTCAGCGAGCGCAGGCGGAGCCCCTCCGGCAGTCAGAGCTCCCGTCCCCCCGCGCAGGGCCGTCCTGCGCTCTGGCCCTCGCGCTGCCGGGCATCCCTCAGAAGGGCGCCCTCCCCACCCGCCCGCCCGCCGCACGACAGTCCCGGAGGGCCGCGCTCCGCCCTCTCCCGGTGCCCCTGGCAGAGGCTCCTGCGGACCCCACGGTGCACAGAGCGCCCCCCCCCCACCCTGACGACGGCCTGCGCCAGGCCTTGCCAGCAGCGGGCTCGTGCCCAGGATAAACCCTCGATACGTGTGCCAATGAGCGGATCACACTCATCGGTCCAGGGCCGCGGCAGATGTTTGTAGACACCGTGGCTGAGGGAGAAGCTGACATCTGTGACCATCCTAAGGTTTTCCTTTGCAGCACAAAACAAAACATGAGGTCAAGACAGCAGCAGAACCGGTTCGCAGGGAATCAACTGATGGGCTTCCTAAATTAATTGCTGATCCCGGCTGCTCTCGGGGTCCCGGGGCGCCCTCCGCTGACCCTGGGAGTCTGTGCAGACGTCCGAGCTCCCCCCCTGCGCACGGGGCTCCCCACACCTGGCTGGCCTCGCTTCCCCTAGACCTCGTTTAATGATTCATTTCAACTCCCAGCAGGCGGCCGCTGCTCCCGCACAACACAAGCAGCACACAGGGCCTGGAGAAAGAGATGTCTGTGTATTGCTACCATCTATCGTGGCTCAAACAAGAGAAGAATAGGCTCGTTATTAACCTTCCTCAGGGTGTGCAATAAACCACCGATGTGACTAGGCTGGACCTTCAGGGCGTGATTAATAAAATCAAATTCTGGCTCATTCATGTCATTTTTCCGTAAAGTTCGCCAGAAGGAGTCTAGTGGCCCCCAGTGATCAAATTATCTGATCTCGGGCTTTGCAGCTGTAGAAAATGCCCATCTCCTCTGTCAGTTGGGGTCGGTCTGGAGAATGGTGCACCAGGAAAATCAGTCAGCAAAACAAAGAAACCCACCGCTGCCACCAGTGGAAACGCATGGACACAAAGCGGGTGCGCACACGCCTTTGCTTTGTATGTAAAGCCACTGCCACCCTGGGAGGTAACAACACGGAAATAAAGAACAAAAATACAGTCATTTTCATGATACCTTCGTCCTCCTGAATATGAAATTCTCCTCTCGGTCAAGAGGAAAATAATTAGACATTGTCTCCGGAGATGGGAGCCCTAAGCTGCTTCTCACAAAATAGCTGTTTGTCCTTAAGCAGTTGGCTCCAGCATTCTGAATTTTTGTTATTGAGTGTGGAGCAACTTGTGACTTTGAATATATGGCCCCAAATAAACTCGTTATTGTTTAGCTTAGGATGAAAATGTGTTCCTTGATGAAAAAAATTGTTTTCATTCTCAGAGAAACTATCCTAATAATTAAAATATTAATAAGAAAATCATCACTTCTCTCCCGACCCGAAAATGTTGCTCTCTGCTCAACCTTACAGAACGGGCACAAAACATTTCTAATATTTATTCCAGAAAAATGGTTTCAAGTCTCAGTGTGTAGTCTGGAGGCTGCCTGTGTCCTAAGAAGTGACCTTGCTGGTTTTAACAACCTTTCCCATTTTAATTCTGTTTGTTTGTGATTCATAGTGCTTCGGTCTGTTTGGGAATGTGACACATCTTCTGTTGTGAAGTTTTAGAAAGAGCCTCATGCTGTCGATAATGACCGTCGGCTTCAATTTAACTACACTTAAATCTGAGATCTTATTCTGGATGGTGATGGGTCTTCAGTCGAAAACAGAAGACAAAGAATAATTAACGTACAGTCTTCACACACACACACACACACACACACACACACACACACACACACACACTGTCTCTTCCTCCCTCCCTCTTTCTCTCTCTGTCTCTCTCTCTCCCTCTTTTTCTCTCTTTCTCTCTCCCTGTCTCTCCCTCGGCCCAAAGGCCAGATAAAGGATTCAAACCCACTCCAATTTTCTGAACAGAAACCATCTTATTCCTCTATGAAGCTGAGGCTTTTCATTTATTCATGATCAAACATCAGGTAAGGGACTCCCTCTCCCAAACAATTGCTTGTTTGCAAGAGTTGCAAGGAATCCAGTGCACACCCCTGGGTGTTCCCTTTCCACAGCGAGCTGCAAAGAAAGGGAGAGGAAAAAGAGGAGCAATCTTGCTGGAATATTTATGTTGCTGGAAATCACTGGAGATTCCTGGAAGCCCTAGGACGTGACCCATCTTCTCCCTGGAACAGGAAAGCAGTAAGGGGGCTTCCGAGAGGAGTGTCGATGTGAGGCACATACCGCCTGCCGGGACTGGTGGTAGGAAGGGGCTCTTCCCCATTTCTGCTTAAGCAACGGGTCCCCTGCTGCCACTGCCTCCCTCCTGCTGGAAGCGCTAGCATTGAAAATTCTGCTTACTGTTGGGTTCCAGAAGAACAGAGAAAATCTGCAGCATCTCACTGGCTTTCCTTGGGTACTTTACAATTTTGCAAGATATAACACAATGCACGCAAAATCCTTCTAATTTCCACTCGGGGGGAACAAAAACAAACGAACTACACAATCTCACTCGGGCCTATCTGTATCTTTCTTTTTAACACATTTACAAGTGCCCTGCTCCACCTTTTCTGGTTAATCTGTAGGAAATCACTCTTCATGTTCCCCTGTCGTATCAACCTGCTCTTTATTATTTTTGGAGCACACTTGTGAAAGTTTCCCATGTTTCTAGAGACCGTCCCTCCCGAGGGCTGTCTACAGTCCACCCAGAGGCCTGCGCTGGCGCAAGTGGTTCCAGCCCCGAGCCGCGTGTCCCCGAGAGCGACAGAGGACTCGCGCTGCCCCCTGGAGCAGAGCCGCGTGTCCCAGCTCACGCTCAGGGCGAGGCCGACGCCTCCCTCCACCCAGACTGGAGCTTCCCGCCCACCCTGTCCCTTCCCCGTTCCAGTCACTTCACATGTCTCCTGCAAACCTCCAGGGAGCTTGGCTCTATGTCGGAGGCAGCGCTGGGCCCAGGCAAGCGAGGGAGACGGAAGGTGGGTCTTGCTCTCCTGAAAGACTCAAGGAAGACAGATTCGGAATCCGGAAGTGAGACACAGAGCGGCCATGATGGCAGCGGCCGCCTCACAGAGCTTCCGTCCCCGCCTGGTCAGGGGAGAACTTCACCT
This sequence comes from Thryonomys swinderianus, assembly GCA_004025085.1. Taxonomy (NCBI): domain Eukaryota; kingdom Metazoa; phylum Chordata; class Mammalia; order Rodentia; family Thryonomyidae; genus Thryonomys; species Thryonomys swinderianus. The sequence goes on from PVIC010009788.1 coordinate 34,720, forward strand.
GCATGACTCAGCCAGCTCCACAGCAGCTCCAGGAGGCCAGCGTCCCCTCTGTAAAGAAGCAGGACGCTGAGCGCCTGGGAGGCAGAAGGCTCCTCTCACCCACCCAGAGGGCCACGCACCCAAGTCTTGAGCTCTGTCCACCTCAGTGAGAGCCCAGGCCCTGACCCTGGGCTGCTCCACTGGGCAGGAGCGTGTGCCGGACCGAAGCTAAAGAGGCAGGGCCTCCACTCTTCTTGGCTTCTGCTTTCACTTCCACTGGCCACATTCCTTCATCTGTGTACTGTTTTCTAATTAAAAGAGAATTATGGAAAACCAGTGATGAGACTGGGCGTTACGAGGACACAGATGTCAAGGTGCCCCCAAGCTTGGACGCCCGTGTGACGGCTGCAAGGGGCAAAGACCCCAAGGTCCCCAGAAACACAACCGTTGCTGCCCTAGGGGAGGGACAGGGTGGGTCAGGTTGCAGTGCTCCCTATTTGTCTTGTTGTATGAACCGTCTGCAGTGTCATCTAGGAAGAGCCCAATTCAGTGATTCCAACAAGTGATTCTCAGCCAGAATGAGACACTTTCCCATGACTGGGAACAGGGCAGATGGAAGAGCAGAAGAGACACCAGGACGCTGCTCTTCATCCCACAGAACCTGGAACAGCTTGGGACCAAAGGATGCACTCCACGGCACTCAGGGCGGAGCTCCGGGAATCACAGGACCTGAGTGGACCCGTACCAGCCTGCGGCCTGTTAAGAACTGGGCCATACCCAGGAAACGTGGCAGGAAACCACACCAGGCTTCATCTGTTTCTACGGCTGCTGCATTACCCTTTGGCCCAGCTCCCGTCAGACTGGCTAGACTCCCACAGGAGAGCACACCCCAGCGTGAAGGACCCAGGTTGCAGCTCCTGGTGGAATCAAATGCCTGATGGCTGGAGGTGGAGCTGAGGCAGTGATGCTAGTCCTGGGGGGCAGCTGCAAATACCGATGAGCATTATCACAGAGGCTGGACTACACAGAGACCGTGATCAATCAACCACTTACAGATCCGTATGGAACCCGACAGTGAGTGGGAAGTGACAGTGAAGCTCCATCCGGTGGCCGACTTTAGAGTGCAGAATAGTAGACACACTTACAGTTGTACAGCCATATTGAGTGGCAGGTTGTTAGTCTCCATTGGGTCCACCCATCATTGTATTGTATTGTATTTATTTATTTATTTTTATTTTTTGAGACAGGGTCTTGCTTTGTAGTTCAGGCTGGCCCTGAGCTCATTATGTAGCCCAGGCAAGCCTTGAACTCAGCAATCCTCCTGTCTCTGCCTCCCGAGTACTGGGATGACAGGTGTGAGCCACCATGCCCGGCCACCCATTATTTTGTTTACCACTTCCATTCATACCTCTTTCTTCCACTGAACTTTTGTCTCATGCACAGTTTCAGTAAGCTTCAAGTTAACCCTGGCCAAAATGAGACACACACTACACACACACACACACACACACACACACACACATCACTGGAGAACATCTTTGAAAAGCGGACAAGACCCTGGAAACTACTCCTGTACCTCACATCTGTGGAAAAACTGTCTTCTACAAAACCTGTTCCTGGTGTCAAAAAGGATGGAGGCTGCTGAGAAAGGACATTCCTTGTTTATCTTTGCATGGAGATCAGAAGTTATCAGGCCGGAGGGTTAGCTCAGCGGTTCCGGCACCTGCCTCGCAAGCACAAGGTCCTGAGTTCGATCCCCGGTAGCCACATATAATGCTGGGTGTGGAGACTCACGCCCACCAACAATCAACACCGCATACCACAATGCCGGGCGTGGTGGCTCACGCCTGTCATCCCAGCACTCAGGAGGCAGAGGCAGGAGGATTGCTGAGTTCAAGGCTTGCCTGGGCTCCATAGTGAGCTCAGGGCCAGCCTGAACTACAAAGCGAGACTCTGTCTCAAAAAAAAAAAAAAAAAGTTATCATTGCAATATAATAGGGCCAAGCATCCCTCTTTGCTGTGCAGGGATCAACAAACATTGGCCAGACTTGCTAGTTCTTTTCTCATTCACATAAGATTTCTCCCTTCACCAAACATGAGACCGGAGCTCCAGATGGGCTACTTGTGTCCTCACAGTTCAAGGTCTGTATGTTCAACTGACACTTCTTACCATGCCCTTTCGAAAGACCACCGTCTTCTCTCGCCCCTAAACTCCAGGTCCTTGTCCATCGACCCAGAGCTGAACAGATACAGCTCCCGGAGCACAGTTAAAGAAATTGACTGGCTGCTAGCAGAAGGCACCCTGGTATCAGCTAATCTGAAATTAAGTGGGAGATATTTTGTTAAGGCTATGTTTTGTTAAGCAAGCAAAATGTAAAACTTCCCATCTTTAGTGATTGATTAATGACCTTTTACAGGACCCTGCTAAACGGAACAATTGAAGAATGTGGGAGCAATTAAGGAGCTTTTGCAAGGCAGCTCACTTATCAAAATGACTTAGACAGGATTTCAGCTGGATCATTGCCCCTTATACCTTAACTGCTGTCAAACTGTATCCAACAGCCCCAAGAAGACTATTTTAGGCACATCAGCAAAATGCCACCCTGAGCTTTCTGCAGCAATTACAGGTGTGCAGGCCACGTGGAGCTAGTCGCCTGGCCGGCCCCACCCTTGCCTTCTGCTCCAGCACTCACTGCTCCGTCAGGTTTCCTGGGCGAAAGCCGCCGTCTGAGCTCGCCCAGCTCACGTGGCACTGTGTCCCTCCAGAGCCGCCTTTGAAATGGCAATGACCAATGTGCACCAGGTAATTTAGGGAAACGGAGCCGGAACTACCACAGTGCTTTGAACAGAGCCCAGCCCGAGCCTTTGCTCCCCTTGCCTGTTTCTTCCTCAGGCTTTTCTGTTTGATGGGACCGACCTCGTCTCTTCCGAGGCGGGTCATCCTGCCCCGTCCTGCTGATCCGAGAGGAGGGCCCTGCGGGGGCCAGACCCCTGTGGTGTCTGCTGAGCGTCAGCGCCCGGGCAGAGCGGAGGGCCCGCTCCAGGCTCTTCTTGGACAGAAATATCCTCGTGCCTTCTCGTCTCAGCCCTGGCTCCCTCAGCTGCCCAGAGGAAAAGGAGGCTGAACGTTCCTTCAGACGTGTTTGCCTTAAAGGCCTCTTTAAACGCACCTCATCTCAAGGACATCACCCGACTCCATCTCTCCCCTCGGCACGATGAAAGCGAGGAGCTGACTTCTGATTGCTTACGGCGGCCAGATGTTCGTCAGGTTTAAATCCACGGACCACCGGGGAGGGCTAGATCAGGCTGATGTCCGTGTTCATCCGCCCGGCTCACCTGCGCCTGCCTCAGCTGGGCGGAAGCTACACGGCCGCATCCTTTCTCGCCGCAATCCAGGCCCTGCCGTGCCGCAGACCGAGCAGCCAGACCTCCCGGGAGCCGGTTCCCGCCCCCGGGGACCTTCTCAGGGGCAAATGCCAGGTGCGGCCCCAGCCGAGGGCTCACTGCTTCCCCTCCTCGGGGCCACCCGACCCCTTTCCCACTTTCCGCGGCGTTCCAAGGCCTCTGATGGGGGAGCATTCAGAAGTGATCTTCGCTTTCCCTGTGGGATAACGGACTTGGCGCGTACCCCCCGCAGGGTGAGGATCAGACCAGACAGAGCTGCGGCACTCCCCGCGTGTGGACGCCCTTTGCCGGGATCGGGGCTGGCCCTGGAGCGAAGGAGGGAGAATGCGACAAGGGTCTGCCTGACAGAGGCAGCTGCACAGCCAGACGCCACCCACCGATGTAAGCGCTGCATTTGTGAGGGTAGCACTGTGAACCAGAGGCAGTTTTATTTGTACTCCGCAGAAGGTTGAAAAATATCATTATGTTTATCACCAACTTATTGTGAATTTAGAATAAATTGGAAAGGACGAGAGTTGTGAGTGAACCAATCATCTCACACTCATCCCTAATCACTCCTGGGGCTGCCTCTACAAAGCCTGGGCCTTCTTGCTGGCACAAGCTTTATCATCAGATTTGCACGAGGGCGGGAAGGATGTCACAGGCGGCCTTCCCTCACGGGCTCCTGGGCTTCCTCCCGGGGCGCGCTGGGCCCGGCCGGCCAACACGCAGCCCTGGTGTAACAGCCTCGTTCCGCGGCGCCAGCGTCTCCGTCCACTGGCTCCTCGGCAGCAGCGTCTGATTCAACGGCCCGCGTGCCTTTCACCACGGAGTCTCCAGAGCCAGCGCTGGTCTGTGAGAAGGTCCAGACCTGCTTTGTTTTCTGGCTCTTCGATCAGCTTTGTCTGATGTTTTCTCCTGATCAGACAGGGGTCACGGGTTTGGGGAGAGGAAAAGGCCTCTCCTTGCCTTCTGTCAGCCGGTGCGGCGTCCAGATTGTTAGCGAGACGCCGGGTCCCGACTCCAGGAGGCACCTGGGACACTCGCTTCTCTGTTCTTTCCGTCTTTGAGGAAAAAATTCAGACAAGACGTGTGGGCACCATACAAAGTACAGGTAGAGGGCTCTGCAAGGTGACAGCTTTGCAGAGAGTCAGAGGAGAGAGAACACGGTCTTAAGCGAGAGGGTAGGCAAGCACCACATGGCAGTCGCCAGGAATTAAGTCTGAGGTTACACTTATGGGATGAAATGGGACTCTGAGGAACATCGTTTTCCTCCTCTGAGGTCATTATTCTTTTACAAGGAAAATGGGCTGTTTTGACCACTTCAGAGGGAAAGTTCCTGCGTCCTCCCTCGGACGTGATGGTGAACCTTTCAGGGTCTGAGCGACCACACTGCACTCCAGACCCACCTACTCCCCACCAAGGGCCAGCCCTGCAACCGAGCCTAAGCACTGAGGCCTTCATTTAGAAAAGGCAGCTCACATGTTAACATCTGCTGTCTGGCACCGGAAAGAGAAAAGGAGGAGGAGCAAGGGAATAGAGGAAGAGGAAATGGGATAAAAATCCAGGAGGAAGAAGAGAAGAAAGAGGAGTAGAAAAGAGGAAAGAAAAGTGGGACAAGAGAGGGAAAGAAAGAGGAAATGAGGAGGGAGAACAGAAGAAGACTCGGAGAACGCAAAGGCAGGGGGGCCAGAGATTTAGCTCAGTGGTTCCAGCGCCTGCCTCGCAAGCACAAGGTCCCTGGTTTGATCCCCTGTAACCACATACGACAATGCTGGGCGTGGTGGCTCACACCCGTCAGCAATCAGTACCACACACCACAGTGCCGGGCGTGGTGGCTCAGCCTGTCATCCCAGCACTTGGGAGGCAGAGGCAGGAGGATTGCTGAGTTTGAGGCTAGCCTGGGTTTCAGAGTGAACTCAGGGCCAGCCTGGACTACAAAGTGAGACCTTGGGTCAGAGAGAGAGAGAGAGAGAGAGAGAGAGAGAGAGAAGGAAAGAAAGAAAGTGGCAGGCAGGAGGAGGACAAGAAAAGGGGGATAAGGAGGAAGTGGAAATGTTTCTCCTGCTCTGTGGCTCACTAAGGTGCCTTCTCCTGGCTCTAGCCAGTGTGATCGGGTTTCTCCTAGAGCTGCTGATGGTACATGTGATGCTAATTTAGGAAGACGGATGGTCTTGCTCTCCACGCTGGGAAGTAAAACCCGAAACAATAATTGCAAAGGTTGCTTTGTCCTCTCTCCCTCCCTCCTGAATCAGCCTATTATCTGTGATTTTTACAGACCCTCCCATTGCTGTTATTTATGCTTTTTACAGAATCTAAAATTTAATCACTAGGAGAAGGTGCCTGTCAAGAGTTCACTGGGCAAGAGTCTTCTCTTCTGAACTCGGGTGTTTTAAAGTGTAATAGAGAGTTATTTTAGCACCTTATGATCTACACCACTAATATGTTAGCTATCTACTTCCAGGATTAGAAATGATAAAGAAAATTCAATAAATATAATTGGGTGAGAGGTGTATTTTTATTGAAAAGAGTGATAAAACCTCACTGCTTGGCTTTGCTTACCTGTTCTGAGAAATACATCCAAATGATGTCACTTAGGGAGGCAGAGAAAGTACCCACCTCAGGGACAGAGACGCTGGAGACTGGTCACCAGCTCATCCACCCACCTCCATACGTTAAGAGAGGAGGGAAATTAATATGCAAGTCATAGCTGAGCCACTTCCAACATATAACTGGATTTAAATGTCGTTTCAAAGTGATAAAATTCCCCCGAGGAGATGTAAAAATTAATGCCATAAAAAAACATGATAAATCAGGGAAGGTAAAAGGGCTATTGGTTTTGGAAATAGAAAAACACATGCTCTAAACCTGCAATTTACAAATACTTCAGTGTTAGCAATGGGTCAGTTATTGAAGGATGTGCATACACACATGCAAGAAATACACACATGCAAGAAACACGCTTATGCACACATGTGCACAAGCATGCATTTGCAGAGGCACATATGTGAACACACGTGTACACAAAGGCTTTGGTCTGAGAACTTACAGAAAGCTTATAAAATCCGTTCAATAGAAATCATGTCTAAATAAAGTGTTAATAAAAGACAGAATGTCATCGATTCTGCAACTAATTAAACCACTCAATAGATAATAAAAAGCAATTAACTAACAGACAAATAAGCTAAAGATGAACAAAGGATTCAACCTCTCCTCCCCCAAGCTGGGGGTGCATCAAAGCCACCGCTGGAGAGATGGGCTTTCACAGAAAACAGCCCCCCTGCAAATTTTAAAATGAATCAAACATTTTATGGGTTGGCAGCCTTTGTGAATCAGCATGCAAAGAAAACCCTGCAAAGGCCAGTGGTCTGAAGGTCCGATTGCTGGTGCATCTGAACGGTTTTAGGGAACCAGAAAAGCACAGACACAGCAGACACATGTCCCATGTGCACTGTAAACCTTCAATCCATAACAGATACGAAAAATAAGTTGCCAGTTTACTAAATATTATTTTTTTCTGAGAAACTTAAATCTTTTTCTGAGAAACTTAAATTTAAAGAAGTTGTCCTTCTTTAAATAAAGCTCAAAATGATGACAAGGGTCCTAAGAAAACAGATGCTGTTACGTGAGACTGAGCCCCAACCCGCCCCCCCACCAGGTGTTGTAAGACTTTGGCGGAGCAAAGGTCCTGTGCGTGACTCAGCTAACAAGCCAGTTCCAGGCCCATGAGGGTCGGGAACCGGCCGGAAATCGGCATCCACAGAAAGTTGGGTTAGCTAACCGCTTTCAACTTTCCAACCTTGTAAAGCCTTTTATTTAAGTGGCTCAAAAAGAGAGAAGTGATCTAATTCTCAATCATGGCCTTCATTCAAATAGTTCATTGTTCCGGTCACACACAAAAAAATACCTATTAGGTTTCCAGCACAAAGAATTCCCTGACAATACAAAGTCACCCGGCCGATAGGTCTAAGAGGAGAGAAAGATACTAAAAATAATCACACAGTGATTATGTGATGACAATACAAGAGTAGCCATAAAAAGTGGTGCAGGGAGAATGTATTGAAGAGACATCAGCCGGGATATCAGGGACCACGTCCCCGAAAAAACGGCTTGGACTGAGAATCAAAGTGTGGCCGTGAGTCCGTGCACCTGCTGTGAGAGGGCTCCGGGGCACCAGGGCAGAGCGGGCCCCCAGCTCTCACCCGCAGGTAAAGTCCGTGTATTTCCCGCAGGGCTGACCGTGGCTGAGGGCCCTGGGATGAGGGAGCTGTCATTCTAGCTGCAGGTTTCCAGGGGTAAATTTTTACATTAGTAAATTCTGGCCCAAGTAGAATTTTAAGGGTAAAAGAAAGTTGCCAAATAGCTACAAAGAGTACGGGATTAATCCCAGTGCGCACGATCATGACGGAAAATGGCATCGCAATGTACAGCATCGCCTCTCTCTTCCCAGACCCCTCTGCCCCTGGCCTCGGGCGCGTCCCCTGGCGGCCGCGCTGTCTCCGTGGTTGCTCAGGCCCTGCCCTTCTCACCCCGTGGTGACGCCGCTCACGTGCTTCACGTCCACTTGTGCGTGCAGCCTGCACGGCCGTGTGGGAGAAATTCCTGAGGACGCACAGCGGGCGGGGCTGCCGGTTCTGAGCGTGTTCACGAACTCACCTGCCGAGGCTGCCGAGGCCGCCTGGGACAGCCCAACCCGCCCTGCCACGGGCCTGGAGCCGGCCTCTGGTCCGCACCCGCATTACCAGCCTCCCATCCTCCGCTAGCACGACGTGACAGGGCTGCTGCATTTTATCTTCCATTTATCTAGTTACTAGACAATGTCATCGTTTCTTTGTAGGCTTGATGCCAGATAAATCTTCTGTATTTCCTAATGATGACAGTATCCGTATGCAAAAGGAGAAGTCTCTTTTCCCCATTCTTTGCAATCAGCTCATGACTTCTGTTTTAGTTGCGGTAGAGCTGATGGCTTAAACTTTTGTTTCAAGATTCATTGTCCCATAAACCACAAAGATATTTGCTATCGTGAGACAGCTTCCTTTCCCCATATAGGGCCTTAATGAGTCTGCAGTCAGACTTCCAATGCATTATTAGGAAAGGACCCAAGGATTTTTCTCTCTCTCTTTCTTTTTTCATTTCATATCATTTCTTGTCCCTTATTTTGAGCTATTTTCCCAAGCCCCTATGCTGAGAACACACCCGCTCATCACTGGTCCCTGCCACTGTCTGCCTCATACCTCACACCTGCACTTGCACCGCAGCACCTGTGCCCAGGTCTCCGGAGTCAGAAACCCTGACCCTGCGGCTGGCCTTTGTCCAGACTCAGACGCTTCAGCCTTAGGGTACCGTCACCTCTTTCTACCTTCTATATCTCGGACCCTAGCTTGATGCTTAGCATTCCAGAAACATATAATAATCATTTGATAATTACATTTATAAAATCATTCACTCAGTTTTCAGGTGCAAACAGCACAATGAAATAAGTGGGCAGGCACTGAAATTGGTATCACTCTGCATCATCATTAGCTATGTGTTCTAAATCTTATAAAAGTTGTAAAAACTCCCACAAAAACATGTACATTAACAAAATCTTAAATGCATAGTGATTTCAGCCTCTTTTTCAAGTCTGTCTTACTCTAGACTTCTTATTAAGACTTCAGTATTAAACCAAGTCATCCATCCATCCATTCATTCACAAGATGAAGTTTGATTTCCCCATTTTTAGTCCTGGGAGATAGAGAGCAAAGGTGAAAATACAATAATAAATAATAGTAATAAGAATTGTTCTGTCTTTACTATTTGGCAGGTATTTTGCCTATCATTTTAATCTACCATCTCAATTTAAAAGTCTTAAGAGACTTTTACTTCTATCCATGACTAAGTAACTGATTCGAGAACGTGCCTGTACAACTAGCAACTACAAAATCAGACAAAGTATATGAGATAATTGTCCCGAGGCTGTGAACTGTAAGGAGATCTGGCTGTGGCCCCTGAGGAGAAAAGACACATCACCCAGGACCCTCAGTGGCTCAGCCTTCTGGCCGCGGCACAGCAAGATGGAGCCCCCGAGAGCAGAGCTGCCCACCAGAGCTAGAGGCCCGAGGGAGAAGCCAGGCACCCAGAGACGCTGGATTGTGTCAGTCAGGCAGCCAAACTGGAGGCATCCGTGACAAGGGGCATCTCTAAGTCTGCAAGAGGACACATCCTGGGTCCTTAGAGAAAGACTCCATTGCAAATGAGCTTCCATATGTGACACTTTGCACTGTTTAGAGGAACGTTCCCTCAGAGGCCAGACTGGAGGTATCAGGATCGGATGCAGCGCGCAGGGAGGTGCAGATGGCCCCCAACCATCTGATCTTTCCTCGTGATGGTGTGAAAGCAATTCATATTCATTAGAAACTGTATCTTGAATTTGGAATTTTAATCAGAATGGTAAACAGCCAATACTCTAGAGTGTACTGTGTTCCTAAGCTATGATTTGGTTTGTGTTAAATGCACTGTCGATTTACGATAGCTTCAGTTTATGATGGAAATATCTGGATATAACCTGGCTATTGAGTCAAGGTGTGTGTGTACTCCAGTTCTGGTGTGTGGGGAGAACTCATGCTGCAGGTCAGCACACTCAGCAAAACCCAGGCCAGAAAAGCAGAGAGAACCAGAGTTTAATGGAGCACAGTCACTTAGATGGTAATGAAAGAAAGAAAGAAGGAAAGGAAGGAAGGAA
>PVIC010009789.1:0-44976 GCA_004025085.1 Thryonomys swinderianus
GACGGGAAAGCTGGTGAAAATGTAAAGGTCGGGGAAGAGACGGAAGGCTGTGTTTGCGAACAATCTATGAATGAATGGGTGGAAGACAAAAAGATAGGCTCCCAAAGGGAGTCGGGTCTTGGAGTAATTTTTAAAATAGATCTAAGGCGCCGGGCGTGGTGGCTCACACCTGTAACCCCAGCACTCGGGAGGCAGAGACAGGAGGATTGCTGAGTTCGAGGCTTGCCTGGGCTACATAGTGAGTTCAGAGCCAGCCTGAACTACAAAGCGAGACCCTGTCTCAAAAATAAATAAATAAATAAATAAATAAATAAATAAATAAATAAATAAATAAAATAGATCTAAGGGTATTTACATTAAGAAAGGAAAGAACCAGTGAGGAGAAAGGGTTCCTCCAGCACCGAAGTTCCCGAGGAGGTAGAAGGAATATGGTCAGGGAAACAGGCAGGACGTCGGGTTTTCAAAGAAGACAAACTTCTGAAAAACGGGGGAGGACTGGGCTGTGCCCCAAGTGCGAGAATATCGACCTGCGGGCGCCTGGGAGCGCCGGGTCCCCCCGAGGACGTGGCCCCTCACGCAGCACCTCCCACTGTCAGCAGGACCGGCACAGAAACGACACCTGGCGTGGTGAAGAAGGTGGGGGGTAGATCCTTCCAGAAACATGCAAGAAGGGAGTTGGGAAAAGAAGCAAGTTTATGCTGAAGTTCCTACGAGAAGCAAAATGCTAAATCATCTGAGAATAAGGTAGAGTTGAAGAGTATGGAAAACTTTCAAAACGTCTAGTCTGATGAGACTCAAGGGCATCACTTGTTGCAATTTTTAGAATCTGCTCCATCGGCCTTTGTGGCTGCCTTTACCCCAGGCCCACACTAAGTGTTAGGTTTTTACTGATACATAGCTGTTCATAATTATGGGTTACACTGCAATTTTTAACTAGTATCCTATGGGAAGCCTTTAGTCCTAACAAATCACAACAGCCGAGGGGAGGACAAGGATGAGCACAGGTCACAAGGCCAGAGCAGAGCTGGAGCCTAGGGCAGCCTTCAGGGTGCGCAGCCCGCCCCGGGAGGAGTTTACCGGGTGCTGTGAAGGCGAAGCCTGACGGGTCCTGAGCCGACAGGACCGACGCGTGTGCTCACGCACCTGAGGCTGAGTATCAGATAAAAACACGACAGTGAAGCTTCTGGGAAGTAAGAAGGGGAAAAGTGCTCAGGAGGGCCAAAAGGAAGATCAGGACAGGGGTGGGACTCAGGCAGAAAGACTGAGCACCCTGTGAGAGCGCCCACGGAACACCCACGGTGGTCATGAGTCCCGCACGTTCACAACGGACGCTGGGCCCTAGCTGTCTAAGTACGCTGTTTCTCCCCTCCAACACTGCCAAAGTGCTCAGAGGTGTTAGGCGAAGCAAAGGGTATAAGACTAGGGCTGGAATGCTTCAATCTACTGAGAAGAGAACATCCTTATTGATTTCTTCTCTCATCACAATGATGGAGGTTGGTGTGAAATTTATATTGAGCTATTCTTAGCTCTGGGATCCATATGAACACATTTATAGCAGCTGAAGGAAAAAGGCCAGAAAATACTTCGAGACTCTTTGACCCAAGGTGAGGGATAGAACTGACTCTGTTCTTTTATTGTAAAATATTATTTGGTGCAGTAAAACTGAAAAGCCCTGAGGAAATATCTGTTTCCTTATTACCTTTTTAAAGGTACTACAGCTCTCCAACCAATCAGATATAAATACTCTACCTGGAGAAAATACCTGTGAATAACACTGAATAAAAACAAAGTCACACAAGAGATATATATTTATATATATAAAAAAGAAAGCCAGTAAGTATATGTTTTTGTTTGTTTTTCTTTCTTTACATTTATGGGAGGGGAGAAATACATTATATGATTAGCTAATTTAAAGAAGAAACAAAATCACTATAATTATATATATATATATATATATATATTTTTTTTTTTTTTTTGCTTTTGAGACAGGGTCTCGCTTTGTAGTTCAGGCTGGCCCTGAGCTCACTATGGTGCCCAGGCAAGCCGCTGCGAACTCAGCAATCCTCCTGTCTCTGCCTCCCGAGTGCTGGGATTACAGGCGTGAGCCACCACATCCGGCATTGTGGTATGCGGTGTTGACTGTTGGTGGGCGTGTCTCCACGCCCGGCAGTATAAGTGGTTACCGGGGATCGAACTCAGGACCTTGCGCTTGCGAGGCAGGCGCCGGAACCACTGAGTACCCTCCGGCCCCAGAAATATATTTAATAAGGCCTAGCACCTGAATAAAACCAACATCTCTGTATGACCATTTAATGGCTACTCTATTTTCTAAACCATTTGGGTACTTCCATAATTATTAAACTTGGTTCTTTTATATACAGAAAAAAGATCCTGAAAATCCATCATTGAACACATTATTCACGGAGTCACATATATTTCAGACCAGGTCAAAGATGCTTAATGACACCAGATGAAAAGTATATCCTAGTCGTGAGCATCACATAAAGTTTATTTTTTGAGCAGCAAAGTGATGCTCATTACTTTAAGGTGTTTGAGGGGATTTTTTTGGTTAAGTCAACAATTTTCTCTCCTCTTCCAGACTGAGTCACAGACAGTCATTTTACAGCCAGCAGGTCCATGTTGGTGTTTTGTTCCTGCTTGCCTAAGAAAGTTCTGGGCAGACCAAAGGCCATCTTCAACCAGCTCACCGCGTCTCTACAGGCTGTGACCAAATAATGACAGCTCTGGTGAAAAGGGCAAATGTCTGGAGAATCCTAGAGTCAGTTGCAGTTTTAAAGAGAAGATTTATGATGAAAAATATGCTGTAGGTGGCATTGTGATACATACTCTACTTCCCCCCAAAATAATCCCAGTCATCAACAGATCGTTCCTCACGGAGCTCGGCGCAGCCTTTCTCACCAACACACCCCAAGAAGACAGCAGGACTCCCCAGCAGGCGCCACAGATGGGACAGGAAAAAGCGAGAAGTCCGTGCTAAGTCAGAGTAACCAGGGAGAAGAAAGCAAGCCAGAGGCGGGCGGAGAGTTCCGAGGAGTCGAGCAGAGGAAAACCGGGCGTGACCGGCGGCAGACTCCACCCACGCCAGAGGCAGAAGCCGCCAGAAACCGGCGTCTCCCCTCACCCTGCAAGAGCCGCCCCAGGGCTTCCCGGGAGGAGGAGGCTCCTGAACGCTCCGGGAGCCTGAGCCTCGCTGACTCGCGGACACCTGATTCATCTGTCTGCCCCAGGAGCCATCGTCATCCCGCAGGGACATGACCACTGCCTAGGAAAAGCTAAGTTCTCTGTGCGGCTTGCATTTCTATGAATCCCCTTTCACATCCGTATGTAACTAAAGAGTCTAACAAAGAAAACGAGTGAACACTATGCAGAGAACAAAAAGACAACCCCAAAGTGGAAGTATTCGCAAATTGTTTATCTGATAAGTGATTGATATCCTGAATACATGAAGAATTCCTACAATTCAACAATAACAACAGAACCCAATTTAAAAGCGAGCAGCATTTGAACAGATATTACTCTGAGGAAGGGACACAAATGGTGAATAAGCACACATAAAAGATTCTCAACATCGTTAGACATCAGAGGAGTACAAATCAAAACCAGAATGAGAGTGTTTTACTTCCACTGTGGTGTGTATCATCAAAAGACAGAAAATAAGTATTGGTGAAGACGCAGAGAAACCGGAACCTTGTGCATTGATGACAGGAATAGAAAATGGTACAGTCGCTACGGAAAATAGTGTGGTATGTCCCCAAAAAGTTAAACAGAGAATTACCATGTAATCTAGCAATTCTGCTTGTAGTCTATGTGCTGCTGAAGCAAGCACAGCCACTCTACTCCTAAGCTTCTTTCCAAAAGAGCAGAGCGCAGGACTCTGACACTTGCACACCAACCGTGATTCACAGCCGCAGAAAGGTAGAAATGGCCCAAACACCTACCAGCGCATGAATGGATGTTTTGTTTGGTTTTAAATGTGTTATATACATACAACTGTATCCTTCTCATTCATACAAAGAAATAAAGGCATGACGTGTACTACAACATGGGATAAAGGCCAAAACCATGTGAAGCGAAATAAATAAAAGAAGGATAAATATTGTTTGATCCTACTTACATGAGATACTGAGAGAGACAAATTCGAAGCGACAGAAAGTAGAAGAGAGGTCACCAGGGGCCAGGTGGGAGGAACAGGGAGTTTCTTGGTAATGCATACAGAATGTGGCCATTTGGGGTAATGAAGAAGTAAGAGCCGGAAACAGATGATTGCGCATATTCAGAATTATTTAATGCCAATGAACTGCACATTCAAAACGGGTTGGAGTGACATTATGTTATACACATTTTACCATAATGAAAAATAGCCTAAACATTTAAAGCAAACACTGTATACTGGTAATTCAAATGTAATAATCACGATCTGTTAGCACAGTGTTCAAAGAGAATTTCCTTTCTTCTGTCCTTCCCCTTTCTTTTCTTCTTTTCTTTACTAAACTCCATTTAAAATAAAACCATTCAGAGGAAGGTAGATACATGTAAAAATTAGGACGAGCATTTGATTCTGAAAAGACAAGGCGCATTGCACCCGGGACTGGCAGAAGGAGATACAATGTAGACGCGGGACGGCAAACACCAGCGGGCTCAGCCGGAGACTCGCTGCTCTCTTCAGTCAAGGAAAATGAAGAGGAAGAGAAATATGTTGTCAAAGCGCAAACTGGTAAGCCCTTCAGCTCTGTGACAACTCCTTGTCAGCGTCTTTCAGGATGAGAGGAATTAAATAATCCAGGCTGCGCTGGTTTCCGTGGCTGTGAACTCGCCTCTGAGGGAAGACGACAGCGGAGCCCGGACTCCAAGCCCCTGCCAGGTCAGGGCTCACAGCTCCAATCATCTCAGAGAGCGGCCTACGGCTCCGTCAGCGCTGCAGACACAACGTGTCCCTACACGGGAATCAAGTCACAGTCCCCTAGGAACGACCCTCAACTCATGGTAAATCCTAAGGCCTCATACGTCAAATTTTCTTCTTTTTTGTGTTTCGGGGCGGTTTAGTCTTTTTGCTTTGTTTTGTTTCGGTGCTGAGGACCAATCCCAGGGCCTTGCACGCGCAGATCGCATAGTCCCGAGTCGCACGCCAGCCCAGGGCAGGTCACCCCCAAGCACACCCTCCTGCTCACCACCGCTCAGCTCTCACACAGCACCAAGAAAGATGGGCTCAGGCCAAAGAGAAACGTTTGCATTCTACAGCCCTTCCCTTGAGTAGACAAAAATCATCTATAAGCCAAACTACAAGACCTCAGGCTAGACCCGGCTTATTAGTGATTCTTTTTAAAGAATCATAAGGACACTGTTAGGATTATAACAGGCAGAATGGTCTCCTAAGATGCATTCCTCTTGTAATTAAAACGGGGCTGTCCCAGGGCTCCTACTTAATTTTAATTTATATTAAAATAACTTAGATGAGATATTTAATATGCAGAACAGCCCTAAATCTGGCTGGTTACATCTGGCTGGTTAGACATCAGCATCTTCCCCCTCCCGTGACCCACAAGGTGTAAGGGGAATGATGTGAGAACAGGCAGGATCCAAATGCCCAACACGAGGGGCACTTTTGCACGACTCTGAAGAAAACTATTTTCTAAAATGAGATGATGCTGCGTACAGTGGAGCTGTTTAAAAGATGGAGCGCTCCGAAGACTGGCCTTCAAGGACCACCCTGGTGGAACTAATCGAACCTATCAGAACAACATCTATTTGGAAGTGGGTTTTAATCAGTGTTGAAGAGACTGAACTCCCATAGCTCCACACTTAATTAGACTCATGATTTTAGAACTGAAAGATATGCCAAATATTCCCATCGCATCCTCTCTTTCGTTCACACCTCTCTGGGCTACTCCCTAGAAACAGCACAGCATTTTAATGTGCTCATTCAGCTTCACTTTCTTTACAGCGCCTGTCACTACCAGACAGCCCAGTATATACCGAGGTGATAAACAGGTAATTTGTTACACTGTCTATCTCTCCCAGCAGAACATCCTCTCCGTGGTACAGGTCCTGCATTCCACCGCTCACACAGCCTGGCTGGGGAACTACAGCAACTCTTGCTTCATCCATTTCCCTTTTACATGAGCTATCTAAGGCCTGCTGTCCACGGTCACTAGCCTAATTAGACGTGAAAGTGGCCTTAGAACAGACCTCTAAAGTCCCATCTATCTTCCTAAAGTAGACACGATCTTGTGTCTCCCTCCCCTGACAGCTCCTCTCTTCCCGGAAACGTCTTCATCTGTTCAAACATCCATTGGCCAGGTGGCTTAAACACAACAGGAATTTCCTCTTTGCGGTTCTGGAGGCTGAGAAGCCCGAGCGCAGGGCCTGGCAGGGGCCTGTTTCCTGTCTTCCTGCTGTGCCCCACACGGCAGACAGAGTGAGGAATGTCTCTCTCCGGCTGCGTCTCTTAGAAGAGAGCAGGTTTTGGGCCGGAGGGTTAGCTCAGTGGTTCCAGCGCCTGCCTCGCAAGCGCAAGGTCCTGAGTTCGATCCCCGTAACTGCATATAATGCTGGGCGTGGAGACACGCCCACCAGCAATCAACACCACATACCACAGTGCCGGGCGTGGTGGCTCACGCCTGTAGCCCCAGTACTCGGGAGGCAGGGACAGGAGGACTGCTGAGTTCAAGGCTTGCCTGGGCACCATGTTGGGCTCAGGGCCAGCCTGAACTATAGGGCGAGACCCTGTCTCAAAAAAAAAAGAAAAAAAGTTATGAACACTTTGGGCCAAGAACTACAACTGTCACACTCAGTGTCATGCTCAGAAGTGTGTCACACACACTTCTCTTATTGAGTTCTTTCCACGCCGTGCCCGTGGTGCCCAGGACAGGTGTCCGTGAGAGATAAGATGGCTTTACAACGACTTCGGCTAGATGGGCTGCAGACAGACATGGAACATACCATTAAACTTCCTGACACAGGCCTCAGCCACTATGTTTCGCACTCAGTGGTATCCACTGAGAGCCCGTTGCCTGTCTTCCTCTGTACGTGGGATAAACCACTACTGTTTGTAATAGATAAAAAGTACAGAAAAATAATAAGCTGGAAATATTTTTATGGACTATCACCTGGGAGCTATCACATATCTCCTTGCAATCTCCACACTTCCCCTTCTTAAAAAAAAAATAGATAAATTCATGAACGTTCACAGCTAGTCTGGATTATATTAAATGAAATGTCGGAGTTCCCAGGCAAAATTGTCGCTCACTAATTGTCACGGGGCCACCGATAACATATTGACAGTCACTTAGAACTCTGAATAGTCCAGAAGGAAAGATTTCGATGTGAGCTGCCCACACTAAAAAATCTCCAAGATGCTAATCATCACAGACACATATGAGCTGCTGATGCTGTAGGGGGAAAGAAAACCTCAACCAAAAATTACAGACAACAGCTTTGGTCATAAGGTTTTCCTCCTCCTCATCTTTTCTAATTAAAGGCCATTCCTTCCACAAAACTGACAGGAAGCCCACCTCCTGGGGGCTCCACTGGCACATCGGGGGCGTCTGTCACAGAGACACTGACCACGGCTCACCGGCTCGAGCTCAACGCACCCACCTCTCCTCCCTCCTCCCTCCTCCCTCTTCCCTCCTCCCTCCCGCTCCCTTCCAGACGCGACTCCGCCCACAGCGCTAGCGCTTCGCCCACCGGGTTCACGCTGCTCTCCACACAACAGGAAACACGCTCTTTATAATAAGAAAAGTGGAAACACCCACTCGAATGAGCTCCCTGTCTATCTAAATCCCAGGCTTAAAACTGTTAATGTCTAGTATCTTAACATGCTTTTTCCAGGACTAAATAAAACTGCCAGGCTTCTGACCTATAATAGGAAGGTAAGACGGCCTCAACAGCAACATGAGTAACAAAACAAAGCCTCCTACCCTGTGTGTCTGTGTGTGTGTGTGTGTACAACAACTCATACAAAGTATGTATGCACGGACTTCCGCACAACTGGCCTAACACCCAACGCGCAACACGACGACTGCAAGGCCTAATGGCCCCGGAGTGGGTCAGAGATCCTGTTTTCCCGGGCACTTCCCCCGGTAGCAGGAAGAGGTACAGGCAATGGAAAACTCAGCTCAGTTACTTAACCTCTGACCTCAGGCTCCTCATCAGCTAAATGACAGCCTGCTCTAGCTTGCGGACGCCCCAGAGAAGTAACGCGAGCCATATATGCAATTTAAATGTTCTAGTACACACTAAAAAGGAAACAGGCAGAGCCCATTATAATCATGGTTGACTCCATCCATCATGGCCAAATGCTGTTATTGTAGTATATGATTAGCATTTAAAAATTATTCATAACACATATTACATCCTTTTCTCATCCACATGTTTCAAATCCAGCACATAATTTAAGTGGACGCCGTGTCTCAGCTTGCAGCCACAGGGACCGGGGAGCCACCACAGGTCTATAGCTTTGATGCATTTCTTGACACTAGAAGTCATTTTAACAAAGGAAACAACAGATTTTGACAAATCAAGATATAATTAGAAAATCAGAAATTCTTCCTCAGAAATTCTTTTTATTCTCGTTCAAAATAACTTTTCTTCTCTTTTCTTTTAACATATTTTGTCGTTCTTGTTGTTATTATTTGTTTTAGCAAGTGGAACTAGATCTGAATGCCAATAAGTGGTCTGATCTACTCCTCTTAGCCTGCCCTGTTCTCACTACCATGATCACTGTCCTAAAATCCTCAAGCGAGATCAAGCATACGCAAGACAATATATAACCACAAAATGAATGAGACATCATAAAAAATCATAACTAGAAAAGGTAACTGGTAAAATGATACTTCAAAGGAAATGACCCAAAAAACTGATGCCAGATTATCTTCCACATATTAAGAAAATGCTATGAAAGGCTCGCGCACCTGACTTGGAATCCTTGCTCTAATTACTCAGTATGCACTGAGAGTCCCGCTGCTCCTCCCACAGAGTCTTGCTTATTATCCCTTTGCGATCAAGGACCTGCCTGCGCCAGATGGCTGGTCTGGGACGAGGGTACATGTAAGATCACAGAACAAAGCAAAGCTAACTGGCCTTCCCAGGAACTGAATCTGTGACCCTGATCTCATCGGCTGTACAACACCGTTAACCACCACAAACACACACCGTACATAAAGCCAGGAAAACTCGCTGCGTTTGTCACGTGACACTAAGAGAAGAAGTCACTCAAGGCATCCTAAGAGCTTTTCATAGAAGAGATGTTTACCCTGACATGAACATTACACAGTGAGTACATATCAACACAATGATATGTACTCAATAAACAGGTAGAACTTTTCATGTATCAGCAAAAATATAAAATTAAGAAATTTTAAATTGAAATATTTGTAGAGTTGAGAATAAGTATTAATTTTTTCTCAAAACATGAAGGCAATTCTGAGTGTAATGAGGACTTAGGGCACCTAGAACTGGCCAGCAGCAGCATCCCAACAGCCTCTGTCACGTGCTTTTCTAAAAACACCCGCTGGACCTCAGCGACTTCACATGGAAATGGCTTCAGTGATGGGATTTATAGTAATGTTTCCTCTTCCAAAAACAGTGATCTTGGGACTGTGGTCTTCGCCTCTCCTGAGTGAGGAAACCATTAGGCTAACAATGATACCCAAGAATTTCTACAGATAGTCACGGAACCCTGCTGGCCCCGAACAAAGGTCATGGTCAAATTTTCAGGTCCATTCCCACCCTGGCCCCAGTATCTCCCTCGGGGCCAGGTGGTCCCTCTGGTCCTCTCCCTGGTGGGAGAGCAGGGCCAGGGGCCTGCAGCTGCCCAGCCCAACACCTCCTCAGCAAGCTGTTCCTCCTTTCTTGCACTAACCGCTCAAAGCAGCTGTTCCCTGATCTTAAATTCTTTTCTTTTTGAGACAGGGTCTCACTTTGTAGTTCAGACTGGTCCTGATCTCACTATGTAGCTCAGGCAAGCCTCAAACTCAGCAATCCTCCTGTCTCTGCCTCCCAAATGCTGGGATTATAGGCGTGATCCACCACACCCTGCATCCTGGTATGTGGTACTGACTGCTGGTGGGTGTGAGTCACCAAACCTGGTATTGAATGTGGTTGGTCACTGGGGATCAAACCAGGGACCTTGCGTTTGCTAGGCAGGAGCTAGAACCACTGAGCTAAATCTCTGGCCCTTAAATTCTGTTTTAGTAACCTGTCTCCAGTAAGCTACTACTGACCTCTGTCTGATTTAAATGTCTCCCAGTGTTTTCTATGTCTTTTTATCAAATGCTTAATATTTAATGTAGCAACAGTTTCAGAAGCAACTTCACTGAAATTTCTTCTTAACCCATAAGGTAGGTTGTTTGATAAATAAGGCAAATATTTGGAAGAGCTAGTGAAGATTTTAAAATCTATTTGAAAGTATTTATGTTTTTTGTATGTAACGTTTTAAATGGTATCACCTTTCCACTCACTGAGTTGTTAGGCTATGAAAAGATAGATACATGATCAGTCTATTTGGCTTCTTAAATGTGGGTGATAACATGTGACTTCAGTTTTGATAACATGACTATAAAAACATCACTGTTTTTACTCAGTTTCTTTTCAAAAAGTTATGTCAGATAATTTCTTTTACTTATGGATTAAGAATTTATAATCACATACTTCTCAAGTGAGTATGGATATCATACATCTAAACATAAAATGTTCATATCATCTGTCTCAAAGCCATTAGTGCAAGTAAATATCCAAAATGATTCTACTTTTAATTCTAAGAAAAAAGGGTAGAAAATCTCATGGAAACCTGCTTCTATCTGTCTGGACACAGAAACTACAGTGATAGCAACCACTCCACACCTAGAACAAGTCTTGGTGTTCACAAAAACTATAGCAATGTATTAAGTGTAAAACATTAGAAAAAAATGAATAAAATAAGAATAAAGCATTGGCTTACTACAATAGGATTCAGTTTCATTAACTGCAAAACTTTTTTTTGAGACAGGGTCTCACTTTGTAGTTCAGGCTGGCTCTGTGCTCACTATGTAGCCCAGGCAAGCCTCGAACTCAGCAATCCTCCTGTCTCTGCCTCCCGAGTGCTGGGATGACAGGCATGAGCCACCACGCCCAGCACTGTGGTGTGTGGTACTGATTGCTGGTGGGCGTGAGTCACCACACCCAGTATTGCTGCATGTGGTTACCAGGGATAGAACCAGGATATAACCTTGCTAGGCAGGTGCCGGAACCACTGAACTAAATCTCCAGCCCTGTGAAATATTTTTGAGGGTGAAAGACAAAATCTGATATTCAATAATAAATCCAACTATCTATTTACTTAACCTAATCTTAATAGAAAATTATGAGCAACAGAAATATATGGATTTTTCAATCCACACAACTCATGAAAACTGAGTTTTTATCTATCATCATAATCTACATAAATTCTGATTTAAAAATGACCAGCTTGGGCCAGAGATTTAGCTCAGTGGTACCAGCGTCTGCCTAGCAAGTGCAAGGTCCCTGGTTTGATCTCTGGTAACCACATACAACAATACCGGGTGTGGTGACTCACACCTGTAATCCCAGCACTGGGGAGGCAGAGGCAGGAGGATTGCTGAGTTCTAGGTTTGCCTGGGCCACATTGTGAGCTCAGGGGCAGCCTGAACTATAAAGCGAGACCCTGTCTCACAAAAACAAAAAAACAAAAAACAAAAAAAGAAAAACAACTCTAATTCTTCCTGACAAAATTTTTAAGAGAGAAGGAAAGCCCCAGAAATACCAAAATATTAAAATCAAACTACTACAAACGTAAGGAACATTTGTAAAAAAGCTCTGTGCGTGCAGGGATAGGGGTGCTAATAGGACAGTTAGTGGCAGTACTTTATAAATACTTTCACTGCCTTGTGATTTCAACACCAATCAATACTCTATAAAGTACCTTCTGCAGCTCTTAAGTCTTCATTTTGTGTCTTAACAGCCAATATTCATTTGCAATGAGGTCTTTTTATAGTTACTCAGCTAGTTTGTGTCTCTTTGAAAGATTTATTAAATCTTTGTGTGTTTGATAAAAATGACTAATTAACTATCACAAAAACCCCAGAAGCTACTCCAAAATATTTACATCGAAGACCAGCTAAAGCCAGAATGAATGCCCCGTCTCCTCATCCTTATGTTACTATGTTGAAAACCTAATGAGCGCATTCAGAAGCCACCAAAAAAGGTTGTGCCAGACAGAGTTAAGTCTTCTGTCTTGCCGTTCAAATTTATCTTAGAGAAGACATGAAGTGTCTTCCAAAACGACTGCAAGGGGACATCAGAGTCCAGGCTAAGGGTGAAGACGGCAGACAAGCCTGGGCTGCGCAGAACTCTGAAATGTCCCTCCCTCCCTCCCTCCCTCCCTCACTAACCCGGGGACCTTGGGCACCCTAAGAAACGCTCTCCGAGTCTTCATTCAATTATCCAGAGGAAACACAAGGCTTCCGGCAGTGCTGTGTGAGAACCGTCTTGGATAACGTGTATAAATAGACCACTTACGATGGGACTTGCCCTTGACACTCAGTAGACAATCATGACAAAGAAACGTTTAAGAGTGTTTTTTTGGGGCCGGAGATTTAGCTCAGTGGTTCCGGCGCCTGCCTTGCAAGCACAAGGTCCTGGGTTCGAGTGTTTTTTTGGGGCCGGAGATTTAGCTCAGTGGTTCCGGCGCCTGCCTTGCAAGCACAAGGTCCTGGGTTCGATCCCCGGCAACCACATACAATGCTGGGCATAGAGACTCACGCTTACCAGCAATCAATACCATATACCACAGTGCCGGGCGTGGCTCACGCCTGTAATCCCAGCACTCGGGAGGCAGAGACAGGAGGATTGCTGAGTTCGAGGTTTGCCTGAGCTACAAAGTGAGCTCAGGGCCAGCCTGAACTACAGAGTGAGACCCTGTCTCCAAAAAAAAAAAAAAGTGTTTTTTGTTGCCTAGTTATTTTTTTGTTTTCCATTTTCTGTATCGAGAATTGAACCCAGGGCCTCGTTGGTGACAGGCAAGAGCTCTACTATAGTGCTATGACCTCGGCCCTTCCAGGGCCTATTTTTATCTATAACTTAATATTAAATCTCAGCTGATGTAAATCATGCAAAGGAAAAACCTAGTTTCAGCAAGAGAGTTTCCTTCAGGGCATGTCACCTGACTATCCTGTACATCAATGGTTTCTAGACTGTGGGTCCTTCCTGCACAGGAAAGGAATGTGAAATCAATCCATAGCTCTCAACTAGCATTTCTAAAAGCAAAATGCAAAAAAAAAAAAAAAATACAGGACTGCACTATATATAGGAAATCTAGGCATTATTTCACTGCTTAAAAAAATACATATCTGTTATCTGCATATGCAGGGACAATGTAAATCACGTTTCTTATTGTGCCTCTGAAACAGTAACAATCTAAACCATTGCATTATAGTGTAATAATGGGAATAAAAATGAGCTGACACTGAGGGCTCAGTTTGAGAGACACATTGTGCTAAGGACATACACACGCATATTTCATCTGATCCTCACAAAAATTTTGTCAGCGAAGTTACCGCTCCCATTTTACAGATGAGGACACTGAGGCTTGGACCAAATCACTTAACAAGGACAAAGGACAGTAATGAACAAAGCCTCCGGGATTGGCACATTTACCGTGTTCTGTTAGTACCAGGTGGTCAAATGCAACTCTCCCTTATATAAGAGGGAGCCAAAAGGTGACCTTTCCACAGAGCCTAATTAGAGTGTGACTTTCTGTGGTTACTGGAGGAGGCGGATTCAGAGGTGGGAGCGCCAGCTGTGAGATCCAGCTCCTGTCCCTGGCATCACCGCTTAGTGGCACACAGCCGGCAAGTCACTTAATCCCACAGTGTCTGGATTTCCTCACCTACAAAACGGGCATGATAGTATCTGCCCTCTCTCCCCCCACAGGCCACTGAAAGAAAGCAGGAACACACAGAACCACTGAAATGCTCCTCTGTCCTCCTGGGCGCGAGAGAGGATCATTAACACTGCCCAAGGCCCGAGCTTCAAAGAAACATCCACCGTGATCAAAACAGGGAGGCCACAGGCCTTCAGGGGCAGCGGTCTGCGGAAACACTTCATGCAGTCTTTGGCACATAGTAGGCCCTCGATAAATGCTCATTCAATGAAAAGCAGCTGAGCTGTTCCGGCTGTATGAAGGTCGTACATATATGCATTTTATCTTCTGTCAGTTCATTCTTTTTACTGCTATTTATTGAACACCTGCTATGTGCCATGTTAGAAATCTGGACCTTATAAAAAAGGACTAATCCTTTGCCCTGAAGAATTCCCTATTAATTTCAACTAATTACTCCAAAACTGTGGAAGAGGAAATTGTAAAATACAGCTTTGTCATCTAGCACTAACAGCTTGCATTAGGACGGTGCCTTCCAGTTTACGAAGGACCATACAGCAGCTCTGGTTTCTTCTATCAACAGCCTGAGTGTAATTACCTGCCTGACTGCACACTCGGGTTCTCTGCAAATTCTTGTGAGTCAAAGTTTCCTCATTTGTTGGCGGTGACTGTAAACATAAGCTTTTGAATAATACACATTGAAAATAATCAATAATAGAACAAAGCAATCAATCGCATGCCTTTTCCCTGTCTATGTCTGAGTTAAAGACATACATAATGCAATCACAGCCTATCTAAGGTGCCTCAAAATATTTCTTTTTAAGACACTGCCTTTCACATATTTTTTTTTCCTTACAGGCAATTTTCTTGTAAATGTACTGAACTGCATTCTTTTCCCAAAGAATAAAATAAAGGAGGGAGTAATCAAGGTGTCTTTCTTTTGTTGACTTTTTAAAAATGACTCCTAAATGACTGTTGTACTTGAATTCCCGAGTCGGAAACAATGCCAAATAACTGTTAGCCATTTTAGATATAATGCACCTACTACAGGTAATTTTTTCAGGGGCCATTGCTTTAACTGACAACTTAATGAATTAAAAATCTGCCACAGGATATTTCCTAAGAACCTTTTACTAAAATTACGTTATCCTTTGTATTCTGACCACTGCCTCTCCACACTACCACCACCACTACCCCCAACACACACACACACACACACACACACACACACACCCCAGATCGGTTTCCTGGCCATTATTCGGAAAACCATATTAAAATTTCACAACACATGGCCGCAGTTTCTAGGTTTTCTCCGCCCTCCCCCTCCACCGAATCAGTGTGTCTTCCAGTATTCATTCTCTCGCGAAACCCACAATTCACAGAATGAGCACGATGCCTCTATTCCGAGACCATGTACGAACCGCACGCGGCTGCCCTCGGTGTTCGGGCGATCACGCTTCCCTGAAAAGCCATCGCCCACCCCGGGTGTGTGGGGCGAGAGGTCCGATCCGGCCGGCACCGGGCTCTGCGAGAAAGGCCGGCTCGGTCCGGGAAGCGTCGCCCGAGCCCGGGGGACAGGGAGAAGCCACTTCACACCCCGGCGGCGCGGTCCCCGGGCTCCAGCCCGGTACGCAGGGCAAACCTTTGTCTCCCCTCAGCCATCGAAGCGGTGGCTCGTCGGAAACGGGCCGCAGGAGTCGGTGCGAATCGGCTCGGCAGAGGTTAGACAAAGCCCGGGGCTCGGCCGAGGGGCTCAGGGGTCGTCCCGGCGGCGCACGGCGCGGCCCGCCCGGTCCCCCGCAGCGGCACAGCGACGGGCTCGGGACGCGCCGCCGACCGCGGGAGGGAGGGCGCCGGGCCGCGGGCTCCCGCCAGTTCCCGGGCGCCGCCGAGGCTCCGCCGGGCCGGCCCGCGCGCAGGTTCCTCCCGAGCCCGCGCCGGCCCGGCCGCCCCGCGCGGAGCCCACGCCCGCAAGGTCAGGCCCGCCGCGCGGGAGCCGGGCCCCGCCGCGCCCATTGTCTGCCCGGCCGCCGCCGGACGGCGCTCACCTGCGGACCCCGCGGCGCACGGGCCGACCGCGCGCGGTGCCCGGCGGGCGAGCGTCCCAGCCGCGGAGCCTCCGCCGCACCCGCGCTCCCGCCGCTCAGGCGCCCGCGGCCTCCATTGCGCTCCCCGCCGCCGCCACCGCGCGGCACTGCGCGCCGACCCCGCGCGGTCACATGCTCCGCCGGCGCCGCCGCTCGGACCCGGGCCCGGCCCCGCCCGCCCGCCCGCCCGCCGCCCCCCGCCCGCGCCTGGGCCCGGCGGCGCCGGACAGCTGCCCGGCCGCGGGCGACCCGAGGCGGCGAGCGCGGGGACACCGAGGTCTCTGTGGCGGGCGCACCTTGCGCGGGGCGCGAAGCCAAAGCCGTGAGTCACCACTGCGCGGGACGCAATCCGGCCCTGACACCTGCGTGAGCCAGGGTCCGGGGGACCATCCGGACCAAGAGGAGCCTCGCGCCGCGCGAAGGGCGCGGGGGTCCCGAGGACTGCACGAATTGAAAGGGTCCCTCGCCCGCAGACGGAGGAAGGCCAGAAATGGCATCGCTGACCGTCCAGCGGCGTGGCGCTGAGTATCACGGTCCCCGGCCACAGTGAAATTCAGTACTGCCATTGACGTTTTCAGGAAAGCGAGTATTTGTCCCTTCCTTTTGCACGGTAAGCGAAAGCACTGAAACTTTTTTCCACCATATATTTTGCTGTGGCTGTTTCAGTACAACTGTTTAAGCTCAGTTTTGGAGGTCTTTCAGTTGGTACGCATGCAAAGATGCTGAAAATAACAGGGTCGTTTTCAAGTAGGAAGTTTAAAGTAAAGCAAAATTCGCTTGTGGCAAAAGACACAGAGGATGAAGGAGAACCCTCATAGGCACTTGACATTGAGCCAAGGGCCCAATACCCACCCAGGACAAGTAACTGCAGGGCACCCGCCCGGCTGCCGGGAGTCTGTGCCCATGGGAGGCTACTGCGCCTCGTCCAACGGGGCTTCTCCAGACGAACATTTTAACTAAGTACCAGCCAAAACGGTGTGTGTTTTCGTAAGTAGCATTCAGATGTTCAGTTCGTACATCTCATAAACTTTGTCAGCTTTATTCCAAATGAGAATGAGGTTTTAGAGTTGAGCAACTCCCTTTTGAATCAATTTATTGGCACTAGAAGTTCCCAGAAGCAGAAGTCAAATCTGTGTAGAATATGTACCTGAGGGGTTTTTATTCATATATGATTCTTGGCAACTCCATCTACACGGATGCAGATTTGCATATGTAAATTCAGATTTACTTTTCCTTCTGCAGAACAGGGTGCCCCGACTTGCATGCTCTTAACATCCTGGGAGAGTTCTGGAGAAAGGATACCATAGTAGTCTCACAGGTCTCAAAACTCAGGTGCTCCCCACACCGCCCTTCTGACAAGGGCTGTTTCTGAACTTCACTTTTCTAACGCCTGGGTTCATAGTCACTGTATCAATGGCTAAAGTAACAGCTTTGGGTCATCAAGCCAGATCCCAGATCTCAGTCCAGCCTTTTATTTTTCTTCGTTTTTCCTGTGCTGGGCATTGAAGCCAGGGCCTGTGCGTCTTAGGCAGGCACTGTACCACCGCTGTGCTGGGCCCCAGCCCTTTTATCCCACTTTCTGAGTAGTTAGTTGTTTCTCAGTTAAAACTTTTTTCTTCAGAGACCATTAATACAACACAAAAGAAAGACACAGAACATCTAGGAATTTTTGAAACATTTAAACATTTGACCTCTGCGCTAATGGTTATAGAAAGTATGTGGTAAAGCACTGGTACAGTTAAGCCAGCAGCCCCCAACTCTGGATAATCTTTTTTTTTTTTTCCTTTTTGAGACAGGGTCTTGCTTTGTAGTTCAGGCTGGCCCTGAGCTCACTATGTAGCCCAGGCTAGCCTGGAACTCAGCAATCCTCCTGCCTCTGCCTCCCGAGTGCTGGGATTACAGGCGTGAGTCACCACGCCCAGCACGGTGGGATGTGATATTGATTGCTGGTGGGCGTGAGTCCCCACGCCCAGCATTGTATGTGGTTACCGGGATCGAACTCGGGACCTTGCGCTTGCGAGGCAGGCGCCGGAACCACTGAGCTAACCCTCCGGCCACCCTGGATAATCTTTGATTGTCACCGCTGGGAACGGCAGATGCTCCTACCAGCCACGCAGGGGTGAGAAGCCAACGGGACCGAAGGCGTGCCGCGGTGCTCTGGGCAGCTTTCCACATCGAAGACTCTCCACACAGCCCATCTCCACAGTTCCACAGCCAGGCAGTGCTGACCTGCAACATCCACAGCCCCTAGATTCTGTACCCCGTGTGTCTCTGTGCCCACCTTTTCCCTGTCTATGCACTTACAGTGGCTTTGTGTTTAGGAAAAGAGTGCAATCATCTAGCTTTTCTTAGAAACTGATGTATCAAGTAGACAAAGATGATCACACTGAAAATTAATAAACTCGATCCAAAAGATATCAAGATGTAAGCCCAACAAACAGAAAGCATGTATTCAGTACAAAAACATTTACAGTACTCAAAAATCTAACCAGATTTACACTGAAAGAAACAACTCAATAAATTTTCAAAACGTATAATCTATATAAGTACAAGGTACAGTGGCAAGTGCCTGTAGTTCAAGCTACTTCAGAGGCTGAGGCGGCAGAATAACAAGTTTAAGGCCAGTTTAGGTAACCTATCGAGACCCTGTCTCAAAACTTAAAAACACAATAAAAGGGATTTGGAGTGTATATCTCAGTGGGAGACCATTTGCCTAACATGCATGTGACCCTGGGTTCAATCCTAGTAGTATAAATTCGTACAGGCTACATTTTAAAAAATCAATATATTAGATATTTATAACACAATTCCATCTACCTGATTTTTTTTTTTTTTTGGATGCTCTTGGAAACTGAACCCTGGTCCTCAAGCATGCTAGACAAGTGCTTTCCTATTTCTACTTCCCTACACCCCCAGTCCCTAAAGTTGTCTTTTAAATAACTCATGTTAGAGATACAGTAACCGCACTCAGCATGGTGGTGCATGCCTATAATCCTAGAACTCTGGGAGGCTGAAATAGAAGGGTCTCAAGTTCAACTCTCCCTCAAGGCAACTCACTGAGGCCTTGTCTCAAAATAAAAGGGTTGGGCAGGAAGCTTAAACGCCACGGGTCCAATGTACAGTACCACAAAATGACGGTTTCTGTGCTTTCTAGTTCACCCCAGACAGTCTTGGTTTATAGCTACTGTCCTGAGTAAATAAGTATACCCCAATCTGGATGACAAATTGTATAGTGACACCTTTGCAAAAGGAAAAACAGAATTACCATTTGATCCAGAAATACCACTCCTTGGTGTAGACCCAAAGGAACTAAAGTCAGCATGCCACAGGAGTACCTGCTCATCCAGGTTTATTTCAAAACCACATGCAATAGCCAAGATACGATCCAGCTTAGGTGCCCATCAACAGATGAATGGACAAAGAAAATGTGATGTGTGTGTAAGTAATACATACACTGAAGTATTATTTAGTCATAAAAAATGAATGAAAATTTGCTATTTGCAGAAAGAGGATGGATCATGCTGAGTAAGCCAGACTCAGACAAATGTTGCATGTTCTTGCTAGTATGTGAAACCTAAAAAAAGATGACAATGACAAGGAAGTAGAAGGGACATTACTACTAAACAAGAGGAAGGGAAGAAATAGGAAGAAGAGGGGGCATAAGGGTGGATAACAGAGGGTATGATTATAATCAAAATACATTATACACATCAAAGCCCCCCAAAGATGTGAAACTGGAGGGTGGGGCAGAAATAATTCAAGCATGTTATATGCAAACACAATTCTTCAAAACTGAAACCCATTAATTTGTATAAGCAATATGCACTAATAAAAATACGTAAAAAATAAAGCCCACAACTATATTTTATATAGTTAAATATTAGCACTAGTTATCTAGGGAGAAAGGATTACATAAAGTAGTCTATACGTTCCTAATTATCTGTGTAAATTTTCTGTCCTAAATGTGTATGGCTCAATAATGAGAAATATATTTATTTTCATAGTAAAGAGGATAATGACCCAATAAAGATTACTCTAAAACTGAAATCTATTTGGAAAGCAGTGCCAAAAAAAAAATTAATGAGTAAAGTCCTGAAGGGTACAGCACACAAGATTCTCAGAGGAAATGTTGCCTTTGATGCATATGTTACAAAACAGAGAAAGTTGGGCTGGGGCAGCACAAGGACCTGAGTTCAATCCCTGGAGCCACACACACACACACACACACACACACACAATCAATCTATCTCTCTATATCTATATCTATCTATATATATTTAAAAATAACCTAAGCCTGCAGTTCAAGAATAAATAAATAAATATCAGAAGGAAGGAAGGAATAAAAGCCAAACATAGGAACTAGAAAACAGATTTGATCAACAAAATAAAAAATTGATTCTTACGTTAAAAAATGAATAAAAATATTGACTAATCTCTGGCCTATCAGTCAAGATAGAAAAAGTGAGCATTTCACTTTTCACTTTTCGTTTAAAGAAGAGAAAAAAGCATTGGATGATTTTTGAAATGTAGATGAAATAGGAAATTGTTCAGAAAAAGGTCTTACCAAACTTAAGAATGGGAAGAAAATTGGATCTGTGGAAGAAACTGAAAGGGTGGTCGGATGTTTCCCCCTCTGAAATTCCTCCTCAGGTGACTGTGAGTTGCCATTGACAGACTGCAGCCCAGAATTCCTGTGAAATGCAAAGGATTCTGGTGCATGGAAAAAGAGAAATTTCACTACTCATCCTATGATGTCAAAACAAGATAATGCTGTTTTCACTGAGAGGGCAGTGAGGGGCCAGTCCCAGTGGTGAGCACAGGCAAAGGAAGAAAATCTCAATAAAGTACTAGAAAATTAAAAAAAAAACAGTAGTGCATTAAAAAATCACATTGTATGCCGGGCGTGGTGGCTCACACCTGTAATCCCAGCACTGGGGAGGCAGAGACAGGAGGATTGCTGAGTTCAAGGCGTGCCTGGGCTACTGAGCTCAGGGCCAGCTTGAACTACAAAGTGAGACCCTGTCTCAAAATAATAAATGAATGACATTGTAGTTGAGGAAATGAATAGCTATGATTGTTGTACATGAGGAAGGTACTTAATGAATCATGTACTAGAAGTGCTTAAAATGGTAAAATTTAGGTCTCTTTTAGCACAACAAAAAATAAATACTGAAAGCGTTGGGAGGCAATTCTTCACCAGCTTCTCGGTTCTGCATGTGGATTGTCGTGGACAAGGAAGAGCTGAAATAGGAATCTGCTAACGGGACAAACTCCCTGCCTTTTGTCACCAGTGGATCATACAGGATTTGGCAGGGAAGCCTCTGTCCGGACCACAAGCCTGCGCCGTACACAGGACGGCTGTCGGCTGGCCGGTGAGAAGCCTCAGTCTCGACACCCTGACGGAGTGTTCTCTTTCTTCCACCGGCCAGCGTGGCAGGGATAGCCAGTAATGCCCAGTGGCCCGCTTGCCAAGTCATGTTTCTCAGGACCCTGTGGACAGATTTATGAGGCACCCGGGGAAGCAGAACTTGAGAAAAGAGGCTCTGCTGCCTACTGGATCCCTTGGTGCTGCAGACGGGATGTGCCTCACTTGGCCGTTCTATTCCGTCTTTTCTATCGGCTGACCCACGAATCAGCACTCTGAGCGGGGCCCAGACCGAAAGCGATGAATGGAGTCTTTGTCTCCTAGATCCCACACTGCAGTGTGGCAACACATCGTATGGTCACCCCGAGTCAAGAAACTGGCTTTCTGACCCAGTGCCCTCTCTGTCATCCCTCTCTGGGCACTAAGAAGACAAACTCACGCGGGCACGGCTCTGCCGTCTTGCTCTACCTACTGCTCTCCGTGGTGGCTTCTGCACATGGGCTCCACGTTGTACCTGTCCCAACACAGAGACTGCCCAGCCTTTTTGCAGTGTGATACAAACGTCTGCTCTTCGTCAGGCTGTGGGGGAGCGCCGAGTTACGCGACAGATGACTCTCAGGCGGCCAGGGCGCAGAGACCCTGCCGAGGTTCAGCGATCCAGACGACGTAATGATGATCCAAATCCAACCCAAAGTGGAGGGGCTCCGCGTGTCACGTATTTGTGTGGGGGAGGGGCAGGCAGCCGGGGCTGTCCGTCCGCTGTATCGCGGCTTGCTTCCTGGGTCACGTATCACACGGGCAGTGACACGAGAGGTCGGCAGGTCTGTGCAAACTGTGTAGGTCATCACGGAGGACACTGGCTTCAGACCCCACTGTGGCCACCTAGATAGCATCTGCTCCTGCTCCACGGTAGCCGGCCGTGCCTGAGAGGCCGGAAGCCACGCTCCAGGCCGGTCCTGTCGGCTACTCTTCCTGGAATCCTGAGATTGGACTTAATTATTGTCACATGAGCCAAAATGAATAGACTTGGCCCTGGCGCCTGTTGGCAGGTGACAAATGGAGTGACATACTGTTGGTAGTTAGGATTCTCCAGAGAAGTAGCTATCATCTATCTGTATAAAATTGTACAAGGGGATTTACTAGCAGGCTTAGAGAACCAGAGAGGGAAGAGGGTAAAAAGATCCCAAATGGCTGCGTGCTGGAGAGCCAGAGGATGCAGCAGCACTCAAAAGTCAAAGTCCCGGAAACTTACTGTGGAGTCACGGAAGCCAGGATGTGTTGGAAAGCTGAAGAGACCGCACTGGACGGCCCAAGACACTGGAGACCGTTTGTCCGGAGACAATGTCAAAGACAGGAGCTCTTACAAAGGGGACAGACTTCCTTCTTTCCATGCTCATTCTTCCAGACTACAGCCTATTGGTTGGTGTCAACCACCACCAGAGTGGGTCTGGCCGCTCAGGTTTTTGGACACATCCAGAATTCAGTAATATGAGAGGCAGTTCTCACTCAAGTCAAATTGGTAATTAGCCATCGCCCATACTTATATGAAGATATAAATTTGGTCAAGAGTATATAGGGAGGACTGGAGATTTAGCTCAGAGGTTCCAGTGCCTGCCTCACAAGCTCAAGGTCCTGAGTTCGATCCCAGTAACCACATACAATGCTGAGCGTGGTGACTCACGCCCACCAGCCATCAATACTACATATCACAGTGCCGGGCGTGGTGGCTCACGCCTGTCATCCCAGCACTCAGGAGGCAGAGACAGGAGGATTGCTGAGTTTGAGGCTTGCCTGGGCTCCATAGTGAGCTCAGGGCCAGCCTGAACTACAAAGCGAGACCCTGTCTAAAAAAAAAAAAAGTATATAGGGATACTACAAGGGATGGACTATCCTTGGGAGAGGCCATCATCCCCCATGGCCTTTGAGCATCTGTGTCCATTCTTGCTGTGGCTAATACAGGAATGCCGGCCCCTGATAGCCATCTGCACAAGCCACTGCTTAGCACTGTCTGCAGGGAGCAGCCTTGAGAGCTGAGCACAGTCTGCTGGGACAGAGAGCAGGTTCGCTCACTGCCTGCGAGGATAGAAGACGGATTCGCTGGCTCAGGATTCCTAGGTTATGATGTGAACCCTGCCTGCTTGGTGTTCATCTGGGCCTTTCTACATTGCCCCATACGGGCTGGTAGGTCAAAGGAGACCAGCGCAAACATGCTGCTCGTGCTGCTTGCTGTGCTGTGAGCACCAGAGCCTTTGTGTTAGATGCTGGAGGCCCCTGGTTTCCGCCAGCCCTCAGGAAACAGTCATATGCTAACTCACCAGGTTGTTAGTAAAATAGAAATAAATCCTAGATCCACCGAGTGTCTTTCAATTTCTTTAACACATTCTACTTGAATTCTTTATTATTTCTTGTTCCAAGTTTCATTTTCCTGGAACTTATTCATTTCACCTGTTATATCAGCATGTAATGCTTCATATTTTTATTTTCCTGGTATCTGATAGCTGTAGTTATTTCCTCCTATTTTTTGTTTTAAATTTTATTTTTTTTCTTAATCATCTTGTTTTAAAGTTAATTATTCTGAAGGTCTAGTGCTGGGTTTGAATTTTGGTTTTTGTAGTTGATGTTATGACTTTCTACCCTTTATTATTTACATTGACTTTAGCAGATAGCAGGAGTGCCGTGCTCTTTTCTAAACTCTCCAGTTAAATGCCTCATCAGTTAAAGAGTTTTTTAATCTCCTGATTAATAAATTTAGTTATGTTTTTCTCTTATGCCTTTCTGTCTCACCATTTTGAATTTTCCTTTCTGTTATTGTTTAATTATCAGTTCTAATTATTTTATTTCCTTTATGATTTCAATTTTTGTATTTTTGGTACCGGCAACAACCCTGGGACCTTGCACTTGGGAGGCAGGAACCATAACCACTGAGCCACACTCCTGGCCTGATGAATTTTTTTTTTTTTTTTCAGACAAGGTCTCATTTTGTAGTTCAGACTGGCCCTGAACTCACTCTGTAGCCCAGACTAGCCTAGAACTCACAGCAATCCTCCCACCTCTGACTCCCAAATGCTGGGATTATAGGTATAAGCCACCATTCCTGGCATTGTAGTACGTGGTATCAGGGATCGAACTCTGGACCTTGCGCTTGCCAGGCAGATGCCGGAACCACTGAACTGAACCCCTGGCCTGATGGTTTCAATTTTTACCCAAGGGTAACTTAGAAAGAAGTTTTCTTGTTTCCAAATACACTGACACTTTCCTATCACTTAAAAATTTTTATACATTATGACAAAAAAATTATTGACATCTTTTTAAATTTTAGGCTTCTTTTATGGTTTAAAACTGTGATTTATTTACCCATTTATTTTTATAGTGCCAAGGGTCACACCAAGGGCCTTATGCCCACTAGGTCAGCACTCTGCCAAGGAGCCTCACCTCCCAGGCACAAAGCTTTTATTTTTAATAGGATGCTGAGAATAAAAAATGAAAATTCAGATGAGGAAAAAGAAAAATTCTTTTTTTGTTAATGAGTATTCTCTGGCCTCAAACTCACTACCTTCTTCACCTTAGCCTCAGCAGCACACTTGAAGAGATTTTTTTTTTTTAGTTTAGTTCTTTTTTTTTTTCATGTGGAGTTTCATATACATAAAAAGCTATATATTTGTGATAGTTCTAGCTTCTTGTTCTACAATTACTTTACCAGCACTTTTTCCTCTTACCTTTTTCTAAAACTCTGTCTTGTCAGAGTCCTAAAACTCATACTTTGGCTTCCATTTGCCTATAGATCCTGTTCTTTTCAAATTCTCTGTGCCCTTTCTTCCAAGTATACCTCTCTTGTAGTGGACATTGTTTTTTTAAAATTCATCCCCTTATTCTGACTTTGAAACGATAAATGCTGATTTAGATCTGGATATACCCCAAAACCTCCTGTGTTTGGATAATGACTGGTTGAATGTGCTAACGGCGCTGTTAGGAGTTGGTGCCTGGTTTGGAGAGGTAGAACGATGTATCTCTCTTTGGCTCCTCCCTCCTTTCAGCTTCCTGTCACCAGAATGAGCAGCTTTCCTGCACCCAGCTCCTTCTACCACGCTCTTTCTGCACCTCAGTCTGCAAAATATGGGCTGCAACTTCTGAAACTGTGAACCAAAACAAACCTCTTCTTTAAATTTCAGGTGTCAGGTACTTTGTCCTTGCATCAAGAAAGTGACTAGGATAACCAATTTTACCATTTATAGTTATTGCAGTTACTCTTATATAAGAAATTATTTCTGCCATTTTGTTTCATATTTTCCATTTACTGAAGTTTCATTGTGTCTTTTTTCTTCCTGTTTTTTTGGATTCTACTACAGAGTTCAAGTTTTCTTCTGCTCACTTAAATATTAAATCACTTTGAAACTGTCTAAAAGTAGGGCTAAGTGTAGTGCAGTGGTAGATCATTTGCTTAGTATGCATAATGATTCATTGCTCAGGCAAGAGGGAGCAGGACAGAGTTCATTCTGCTACTGAGGATGGCATGCACCTTAAAACTTACATTGCTTATTTTGGAAATTTTCATGTAACATTTTTGTAATAGATACTGGATAATGGTTGACTATGTTCAATTTCTAGTACCACAAAAAAAATTTCTAAAGCTGACCTCATTTCTAGTTATGTGTACGGACAATGATCTCACTTCTTTTGCTAGCATGTTCATCTATAAAATGAGACTGAAGTTACTGGATTCATCAGCTTTCCATTGCTGGTGCAAAATGTCTGACATAGACACAGCTTAAAGGAGGAAAGGTCCAATTTGGCTCGTTGGCTCCAAAGATGAAACACCCTGGTGGAAGGGCATGGTGGAGCAAATCTGCTCACCTCATGGTGGCCAGGACTTTAGTAGAGAGGACAGCCCCAGAAGAGAGGGCCAGGAACAGATACATTCCTCATAGTCATGTCTCCCATGGCCCCACAAGACACACCCAGAAGTGTGCTTTACTGTGTTCTAGGTATCTCTCAAAGCAATCAAGTT
This sequence comes from Thryonomys swinderianus, assembly GCA_004025085.1. NCBI lineage: Eukaryota > Metazoa > Chordata > Mammalia > Rodentia > Thryonomyidae > Thryonomys > Thryonomys swinderianus. Next base: position 26,355 of record PVIC010009789.1, read on the forward strand.
GACAAGACTAATCACCATAGGTATCAAGGCCTCATATGGCTATTGTGGGCATTACTATGTACAATGCCTCATAATAAAGTTTTATGTAAGTGTTTACTGTTTCTTCATTGTGATGGTTGCCCTTATGACCCATCTTTGTTATTTTTTGCTATCAATTTCTGAAACTTCAATATTTTTGTTCTCCCAAAAGACAAGTGTGTTACCTGATATTCCTTTAATTCCTCTCCCCCCAGCATCAAGTATCCCGCTGATATTCTCTAGATTCTAGATTTTTGGTATGAATTATTATGGAAATACTTTCTCCTTCACTTTTGCCCCTCCTCTTCCTTTTATTAATGCATTAGATTCTACCAAGCTATTTAATGATTTTTAATTCCTACCACTTTGCAGTACCCACATTTATATTCTAACTGGTCACTTTCTCCAAGTGTTTTAAGATAGATGCTCACTTGATAAACCTGAGATTTTACATAAAAATTTTTATTACACCTTCAGATTTGAATGAGGGCATGACTAGTTAAAAAATAATTCAAAATTTGTTTTCTTTCAGGATTCTGAAAATACTGTTGCTTTTAGAAGTTTGATGTCAGTCTGATTTTTGTTCTCTTTATGTGATCTGCTAAGGAAGCTTTTATAATTTCCTTAATCTTTGATATTGAAAATTTTGTGTTTAAATACGGTTTTTTTTCCTTCTCTTCTACTTAGCTTTCTGAGCCTTATTTTTATGTATCTATTTTGGTTCTGGGGATTGAACATAAAGTCTTGTGAATGCTAAGTATGCACTCTTTACCACTAAGCTCTGACTGAGCCCTTTTAATAAAGACCTTAGAATTTATGCTCGATTTTAAGACACTTACCTATATCATTCCTTAAATGTATTTTTGCTGTCCTTCTAGTATTTATCTTTTGAGGGTTATGATTGCATGCCTTTTCTTTTATGCTTACAATCTTATTTTGCAATGCCTTCTGGAAGAATTCCTTAATCTTTTCTTCAAATGCATGAATAAATGAACTACACATACACTACTGTTTATTCTCTCTGCTTTTTTCTACTATCTTTTCATAGATAAATTTCCACTTGGTGTTTTTGCATTGTTTTATTCCTGACACCATTCTATCTTCCTTTGAGGAGAACTAGGTTTTGTGTGTGTTCTAGGAATAACAAGGAGGCTAAGAGATAGAATAGCTGCCAGGGGCCACATTACACTAGGGCTTGGAGGCAATAATGCTTTTTGAGTGTTTTCTGTTAGAGCCATTATAGAACTTGGAACAGACTTGCAATTTGACCTAGTTTGCTTTTAAGAAGAATCACTAGCTGCCTTGTGAATGAACAACAGACACAAGAAGCTGAAGCAAGAAGACCACTTGGGAGGATTTGCAGTAGCCCAGAAGGGAGATGATGGATGGACTCGGGAAGCAGAGGTGGAGCTGAGGTGCGGTCAGTTAGTTATTTGTTAATGGTATTGCTGATATACCTTGCTAATGAATTGGACGTGGGGTATGAGAGGCAGGGAGAGAACAAGGACAACTTGAAGGCTTTTGGCCTGAGTCAGAACAAGAATGGTGGAATAATTTACTTAGAAGGGTTAGGGTGACTCTGACATATTTAAGTGGAGTATAAAGTTCTTAGATATACATGTCTTGAATTCAGAAAAAAAGGTAGGATCTGAACAGATAAAATTTGAAGTTAAAGGATGACTAAAAACAAATGATAGACCTACACTTAAAACATAGTTGAGAACACTGCGGACGGATATACTTAACACTTAATACTGGCAAAGATGGTACTTGCCAGTTTTTGCAATTTTAAAAACCCTCCTCATGTGAAAAAAAGTATGAAAAGTTGGACAATGCAGTAAAAGAAATAAAAACAGCCAGAACAAGAAAAAATTTTTCCTTATAAACTGAAGTTTTTTTTTTTTTCCCCCTTTGGTTTTTTGTTCCGGGGATCGAACCTGGGACCTTCTGCACGCCAGGCAGGTGCTGGAACCATGGAGTTAACTCTCTGACCAAGATGGCTTTTTTTAAGGATGCAAAAATCTGTCAAATACTGCTAAGAAATGGCCTCAGTAGAGGATAATGGCCCCTTGGATTTCATAGAATGGCTGTTTTTGATACCTTGACAAGAATGTCAGGAAATTAAAGAATAACTGGGATAGTCCCAGAAAGAAGGTACAGAGGTTACGGGTGGTGAGATGGGTATAGATAACTCTTCAAGGAATTTTTGCTGTAAGTGCAATAAAATGGAACGGTGGGAAGCATTGGGAAGGTTTGTAACTGGGAGATTAAAAATGGGCGACATGTTTGTAAGTATAAACAAACCACCAGAGCAAAAATGACTCATGAACGTGGAGCTAATTGCAGGAGTCTGGGGAGCAGGAAGGATGAATACTGTTCGCAGCTAGATGGAGAGAGGGCAGAGACAACTCATGCCGTAACAGGAAAAAAAGACAGTATATGGATACCGGTGTGTTGTTAAAGGATTTGGAGTGAGAAAGTTCTGCTCTTTTCAGTCTGTTAAAAAAAGAAAAAAAAAAAAAAAAGCTGAGAGGAGGGAAGATAAAGGTCTCAGTAAAGAGGAGGAAAGTGTGACTACTTCTTGGGGAGAAGGTAAGTATGGACTGATAAGAAAAAAGCTAACAATTCCAACAGTACTGTGGGCTCTTAATTTCCTAGAGCATGAATTTAAAGTGTAGAGTTAGCATGGTCAGCTGCTTCTCCAGCCGTGTCCGAAGGCATAGGTGCAGTCACTGGGTAGAAGGAACATTCACATTTCCAGCTGGGAGGGACAAGACAATTCAGGGGATGTGCAGGGATCATGATGTTTGTGCTAATGAAAGAAGAAAGTGAGGAGGGGTGAGTTGTGTGATCAGTTGCCTGGAGACCTAGTAGAGTCAAAACTTGTTAGGAAAGGTTTAGCAAATATGTCACTCAGCAAGAAGAGTAAGATGCCAGAAATTGAGGGGTTTTGTTTTGTTGATTTTTTTCCTTGCTGGTACTGGGGATTGACCTAGGGCCTCAACTATGTCAAGCACGTGCTCTACCACTGAGCTACACCCTCCCAGCTCCTAGGTTTTCTGTTTTTGAGTCTGGGTCTCACTGCCCAGGCTGGCCTTGAACCTCACCTCAGACTTCCACACGTGCACACCAACGAGCCTCGCTAGATAGTGAGATTTTGATGATAATAAGATCCAGAGCAGTGTTCTTCAAAATTACATGCAGAATTCCTTAAGTGGGTCACGACATCAACTCAGTAAGTCCACTTCTTAAAAATTGGCTTGTTAACCATAGCTGCATCTAGAGTCTAAAAAATGAAAAACAACCATCACAAAGGTTCTAATTTATTTGGTCTGGTTTCTAGGGGTTGCAAATGAGATTTCATTAGAATTCTCCAGACACTGCAATGTGTAGGTATCATCGTAACTACTGGTCCAAAAAGATACTGGCATTAAAAAAAAAAAACGGATAGAACTGATGATAGAACTAATGATAGAAAGACAGTAAGCCACACGCTAGAATCTAAGAACTGAGAAGGATATAAGATTGAATGTGTGAATATTTACAATAGGGTAGGGTGGTGGGTGGCACAGTCTAACTAATGTTCTTAACAAAAAGCATTTGCATGGGAGAAAAATGTTTCTCTCAGCCACATAAACACACACATTTATGCTTTGGTAGATTGGTAAATTACTGATAGAAACTTTGACTTTTTTAAAAGTCCCTATGGATTGGACCCAGGGCCTTCTCTGGAATTACATTCCCACCCTTTTATTTTTTATTTTTAGACTGGGTCTCCCTAACTTGCTAAACTGTCCAGAGTCGGCTGGACTCCCTTGCCTTAGCCTCTCAGAATGCTGGGATTACGTATGTGGGCCACTGTGAGGGACTTGGCCAAGAGGAGAATGGTTATATGATGGGGCAAAAGCACACAGGCTCTGTGAGGAGTGAACAGTTCAGTAAGCACAGGGTTTCTGGCCATTTTTCTTCCCCTTCCCCTAAGAAAACAGCCCAGACTCGAGACAACTTTTGGCCCAAACTGCTTTTCTTTTTTTATACAACATTTTAAAGAAAAGTCAGAGAGCTCTCAGTTTGGTGATACTCCTGGGAGTTTCCATCATGCTGTGTGCTCGAAGCTGAGAAAGCTCCTTTGGCCTCTGTGACTGACCTGTGTCACTGTCGAGTAATTTTTCATCAGCTGCACCACCACGGCTGGATACTAGGACAAGCCATGTCATCTGGCAACTTGAGCAGGAGGATTGCAAGCTAAAGCCCAGCCTAGACAACTTAAGTTATTTAGCAAGATCCTGTCTTAAAATTTAAAAAATTAAAAGGGGCTGGGAATCTAGCTTAATGTAAAAGCATCTAAATTCATGGATTTTTCCCAAGTCTTACCATGAAAAAGCACGATTTGAGTACATTTTAGTAAGAAGACTGCTAATATAAAATTATAAAAAAAACTATAAGAGAAATAAATTGGAATGTTTATTGGTAAGTTTATGTCAAGCTCCATGTAAAACAAAATTAAAAACATCTATAAAATGTCAGAACATTAAGCATTTTAAAACTAATGTTTAAAGTATTATGGTGTCATGGTTAGGAAAATAACATTTATGGTAACCTATACAGTTTTAAATACAAAAAATGTTAAAATAAAATATCTAACAAAATGTCTTGCTATTGCTTTGGGGGGAAAAGGTGGGGACAAATATTTTTATTTACATATATTTATTAAGAGACTTTCCATATGACATTGCAAATAGTCCCACTTGTCTCATATTTTACTCTAATTACGTAAGTTCACTTGAAGGAGACAGGACACATACAGTTGCAAAGGTGGTGGGAAAGTAAGCCACCACACAACCAAGACACCTGGAATTTTACTAATTATCACTAATTCATGCTCTCCAGAATGCCTAAGGCACACTAGTTACCAAGAAAACACACTGCCTACCTCCACAAATGCACACAGGAACTCTGCTTTATTAAACCACAGAGCGAACAAAATATTGATCTTTCACTTTGCTTATGTTAGTTTTTAAGTTTTTTCTGTCATAAGGAACTCTATTAGAACAGGTTTCTCTTCAAATGAGTATGGTTTAAACACGATTAAATTTTGTAGCTGACATTCTCTTTTGTACTTCTATTATTAATATATGTGTACACCTAAACTTTTAAAAATTACATCTTTGAAAACATTGTAAAAAGTTGTTTTCAATTGACACGTCCCAGAACCAGAGTTTACACACTGTTCTGGAATACTGATAAGTTATACAGATAAAAGCAAAAAGTTGATATGGCTTAATATATATATTAGAATTTTACCAAAGTGTTTTACTGTATTAACCCCTTATATTTTTATATTCTGGAATTTTAGACTAAATACACTGAGGAATTTTATTTACTGAAAAAATTGCCCCAAACACCTTTTCTAAGTTTTACAAAATTAAAAATAGCATCTAGTTTGATTTTCATAGAATCTGTTATGTGATAAGCATATATAATAGTCAAAATAATATCATATATATGTGTACCTTTCTCACAGTTCTTCTCAGTGGCAATAACTAATTATACATGGCAATAATTATTTTATCAAGACCTGATAGCAACTAGATTTGAATATATTACCTTTGATGACAAATAGTAAAGTTGTAAAATTGATTTTTCAGTTAGAAAAAAAGCATGATGCTACAGTATCAAAAGTGGTATTTCTTTGTGAACAGATTATGCTACAGGTTACAAACACAGGCTTAGAAACTGAAAACACATCAAAAACAAATATTCTAAGACTATTTACATACCTTTATCATGGCTCATTAAGAAGTCAAGAATAATAAAACATAAATAGCACATCAGTTAGGCACTATTAATACATTTGTTCTGCCATATATATGAAAATATACACTTAGATACAATTCTTTTAAAGTAAAAAAATTAATATAAATATCCACTGATTTAAATAAAAGTTGGTAGAGGTAGAATTTGTGTCCAAGTTCATGATTTTCAGGAATGAGTACTTCAAATAGTTCAGTGCTGTTGTATTCTTTTAAAAATTCATATGGAACTCATGGAAAACCATTATTCTGAAAAGGTAACAGAAAGAGAAGAGGAAAATGATGAATAAAGTTACTCAATATGTTCCTATAAAACTGAAATTCAGCAATGTTTTGAATTATAGTTTCTAATAATTGTTGTGCCCAGAGTTCAGTTACATTGAAAAAGTACCACTCTACTTCTTTAAGTTAAGAAGGACTGCTTTGGACTTTAAAATAAAAAGTGGCTTTGGTTTTTTTATTCATACTTTTCTATAATTTACGTTTTCTGAGTGAACATGTGTGAAAGTGTGATATAATAAGAAATACATTTGGTCTCTTGACCCTGGTTCCTGACACATAGCTCTTTGGAATCTCCAGAGTCCCAAGTGTTTTTTGTATGCAAATAAAATGGCCAGGGCCAGGCGTGGTGACTCACGCCTGTAATCCCAGCACTCAGGAGGCAGAGACAGGAGGATTGCTGAGTTCGAGGCTTGCCTGGGCTACATAGTGAGCTCAGGGCCAGCCTGAACTACAAAGCGAGACCCTGTCTCAAAAAAAAAAAAAAAAAAAAAGGGCCAGGGCTGAGGGTTACAGGGCCTCTAGGCAGGAAGGGGCTGGTTACCAGAAAGACCAAAGCATGATCTAGGCACAGAAAATGACTGAAAGTTGATCACTAGTGGCCAACGATTTGGCTGGTTATACCTGTGTCATGAAGCCTCCATAAAAACCCAAATGGACTGGGCTGAGAAGCTTCCCAACACTGAACATGTAGTTTCTTAGTGCTGTGTCTGGTGAGGGCACTGGAGCTCTGTACTCCTTTTACCATAACTTGCTCTTCCATCTGGCTGTGTGTCCTTTGTAATAAATGGGTAAACATACAGAAATGTTTTCTGGTGTTCTATGTGTGCTCCAGCAAATTACCTGAATGAGGGAGGAGGGCTGTGGGAAACTGTATTCATGGTAGAGTTATGGCTGGCCCTAGATACTCCCTAGGAGCCTCAAGCACCCAGAGCCAGAGCTTTTGGAAGGTGACTGAATCTTGGGTGCACTATATATATATGCCTTGCTATAAGGAGGTGGTGTCTGGTAGGAAGAGGAAGGTCAGTGAGGGCATGACTTGGATGGGTGTATCTCCTCTCCCAAGCCCTGCCCTTCCTCTGTTTCCTGACCATCGGGACCTGAGGAGCTTTCCTCTTTCTGCCATGCCTTTCTGTGTTTAAGCCTGCTGAGCATGGAATGAAACTTCTGAGAAGCAGGTCACAACTTGGGACTTGCAATTGGCAACTGATGCGAAAGCACAGTCTTGGGACCTGAGCCCCTCAACAATGGGAACTGACTCTATCTTCAGGTAAACAGCATAGAGAATGAGACAGCAGGCTACCCAGATGGTGTATGATATAGGATTTGGTGTCAGTGTTGTGCATTTTTTTCTTGTCTCTGGGCTACATAGTGAGTCTGAACTACCATGCGAGAGCCTGTCAAAAAAAACCAAAACCAAAAAGCAAAAAACAAACATCATGGAACAGATAATAGTGAAAAAGGAAATACAAAGACTAGGTTATTTATTTTTAACCATTAGATCCTGAGATGAGAAACCATTTCACAATTTAACAATTCATTTGAATGGTTATAGGGAAAATTCTTTCAAATTAGTTTTGGTGATACTATTAGAAAATAAGGATGAGGGCTGGAGATTTAGCTCAGTGCTTCCCATGCCTGCCTAGCAAGCACAAGGTCCCTGGTTCAATCCCTGATCCCTGGTAACATACAATAATACTGGGCATGGTGACTCATGCCCACCAGCAATCAGTACCACACATCACAGTGCCGGGTGTGGTGGCTCACACCTGTCATCTCAGCACTCGGGAGGCAGAGGAAGGAGGACTGTGGAGTTTGAGGCTTGCCTGGGCTACAGAGTGAGCTCAGGGCAAGCCTGAACTACAAAGTGAGACCCTGTCTAAAAAAAAAAAAAAAAAAAAGAATGAAAATGGTTACTAGTTAACAATCTCATTAGAATACTCTGATAATTATAAATTATTACCAACTTAATATAACAAACTTGGGTTTGTTAGTGTTTGCACATTTTCTAATGTAATTTGTATGCTGGTTATAGTGAGGTTGTGGAGAACAGAAATCCTTGTGCAGCATTGACAAGAACATGGACAGTGTTGTCATCTGGAAAAGTTTGGCAGTTCCTCAAAATTAAACAACTGCCTTGTGACCAGTATTTCTACTTCTATGTATATAAAAAAAGATTTGAAAATAGGGACTAAAATACATATGTGGGCTGGGGATTTAGCTCAAGTGGTACCGCACCTACCTTAGAAGCATGAGGGCCTGAGTTTGATCCTTGGTACTACCAAAAGAAAAAAATGGCCTTCATTCACACTAAGATACATAGCACTGTGTACCAATATCCACAGCAGCATTATTTTTGTTGTTGTTGTTTTTTTGTTTGTTTTTTTAGAGACAGGGTCTCGCTTTGTAGTTCAGGCTGGCCCTGAGCTCACTATGGTGCCCAGGCAAGCCGCCGCGAACTCAGCAATCCTCCTGCCTCTGCCTCCCGAGTGCTGGGATGACAGGCGTGAGCCACCACGTCCGGCATTGTGGTATGCGGTGTTGATTGTTGGTGGGCGTGTCTCCACGCCCAGCATTATATGTGGTTACCGGGGACTGAACTCAGGACCTTGCGCTTGCAAGGCAGGCGGCTGGAACCACTGAGCTAATGCTCCGGCCCCCACAGCAGCATTATTTACGATAGCCACATGAGGAAATAGCCCTACGGTACCTAACTGATGAAAGATTAAAAAAGAAAAAAAAAAGAAGTATTTGACAACATAGATATTTTGAAAATATCCTAAGCAAAATAAGCCAGGCACAAAAGGACAAATGTACGATTTCATTTACATGAAAGCTGCATAGGGAGAGGTAAGTAGAGTACAAGTTAACAGGGAACAAACAAAATAAACATACAAAATAAAAATTAACAGAAGCTACCAGGGGCTGAGAAGACAAGGTTGAGGAGAGTAGGGTTATGGGTTAATGATCCAAAGTGATGAACAGATTTTAGAAATCGTGGCAATGGCCTTAGAACATTGTGCGGTAATGAATACCACTGAACTGTACACTTCAAAAAGTTAAGAGGGCGAAGTTTATGTTATATATTCTATCACAATTTTAAGAAGTTTTTATAGCTTTAGGGATTGCAGGAATCCACTATGTTCTATATCAGTGATTCTTATTTTTATTTATTTTTTGTAGTACTGGAGATCAAACGAATGAGTACTCTACCACAGAGCTACAGCCCCAATCATTTTTTTTTTGCTTTTTGAGACAGGGTCTCACTTTGTAGTTCAGGCTGGCCCTGAGCTCACTATGGTGCCCAGGCAAGCCGCCGTGAACTCAGCAATCCTCCTGTCCTGCCTCCTGAGTGCTCGGATTACAGGCGTGAGCCACCACGTCCGGCATTGTAGTATGTGGTGTTGATTGCTGGTGGGCGTGTCTCCACACTCAGCATTATATGTGGTTACCGGGGATCAAACTCAGGACCTTGAGCTTGCGAGGCAGGCGCCAGAACCACTGAGCTAACCCTCCGGCCCGGCCCCAATCATTTTTATTTTTTATTTTGAGAAGATCTCACCAAGTTACCAGGCCAGGGTTGAACTTGCCATCCTTTTGCTTCAGCCTCTTGAGTAGCTGAGATCCCAGGCATGTGGCACTGTACCATACGTACTTCAGTGGTTTTTAAACTGGGAGTTAGGGGGAGTGGGGCACACCTGTAATCCCAGCACTTGGGACGCTGAGGCAGGAAGATTGCTGAAAGTTGAAGGCCAGTTTGGGCTACGGAAAAAACAACTCTACAGTCTTGGAGCTCAGCATCCCTATAATCCCAGCACTCAGGAAGCCGAGGCAAAGGATAAAAGATCTGAGGATAGTCTGGGCTACACAGGGAGACCTTATCTCAAAACAAACACAAAATCAGCCCCAAAGAAAACCAAAACCCATCCCCCCATAAAAATAATAGTACAATAAAGGGATGGGAATCCCTGAAATTCTCTAAGACCCAGTTAGGGAGGCTAGAAGATCAAGCATATTTTTATTAAACCAGAGAATTATTTGCCTCTTCACTCTCGCTTTCTCAAGGGTTACAGCTGAGTTTTCCAGAGGTTACATGATACAAAAGATCAAAGAGTAAATATTTTAGACTTGTGCCCACTGGACCTATTCTAACTACTCAACTCTACCACAGAAGAAAAGCAGTTTTAAGGGAATGTAAATTGTGGCTATAGTTGAGCTTCTTACAAAAGCAAAGCAGTGGGGTAGACTTGGCCCGTAGCCCCCAGGTCACCAGGCTCTGGTCTAAACTGCATCTGTGAATCAAGCATGAGAAAATATTGTCACACTGTTACACGGCTTTATTGTGAGCAGGTGAAGCCACCTACTCACACTCAAAAGAGCGCAGTGATTAGAAGTTGTGAGGACACAGTGACTAGCGCAAGCACTGCAAGTGGTCCTCATGGTAAAAGAGGAAAAGAAACATTTTAACCAAACAAATGTCACACGGAAACACTACCAGGGGTCACTTAAATGTAGGCCCCATATCCACGGGGCATCAGTATGTTAAAGCACAGCACATAACCAACGTCCGTAATGAGGGTTCTGAGTCATCGAGGAAATGTTGATTTATCTTCTGTATCCTGTATTTCTATTAAAAGAGGCAAAGAAATGCATCCTTAAAAAAGGCTGGTCCATCTATTTTTGTCCAGTAGTCTGCACCCCTCTGTCACTACCTGTCAGGCACTGGGGCTGACTCATGCCGCTTCCCACCCCTGCCCGTCCCCAGTGAGTCAGCACACCCCTCCATCCGTCTGTCCTCAGCCAAATGCAGCTCCTCTGGAAAATGCTTTGCTGCATCTACTAATGCTTGAACGTATGCATTGCATGACCCAGCAACTTCAGCCCAGTGTAACCCAGGGTCCTGTGGCTCACAGCAGCGCACCCTGCAGACTCCTGCGTGCCTGCCCACCGCAGAAGGAGCACGGCGGCTGTGGCCACCGCACAAGAAGGTACTCCATGGTACAGCCACAGGCCCAAATGATCTACCAGTACACACAATAGTAAAATGTACAGACACATGAAAGAATTTATGCTTTTAACAGTGAAGACATTTCATTTTAAAGCTGGGCTTGCAGCTAGAAAGAAGCCCAAGAGAAGAAACAGTTTTTGATCTGAGTGCCTATGAGCTAGATGTGTCGTTTGAAAGTGCACCGAGCTTACATCTATGGCACAGCACCTTTTTGTAAGAATAACTTACTTTTAAAAGTCTGCCATAGTTTTCAATACTGTACTGATTGTAAACTGATAACACTATTCACTTGAAACCTGTCACGCCTCTAACTCTGGTTCCTGTCCTTTCCAATGTGGTCAGAACAGCTGTGATGTTAAACCCCTAGAAATGATTCTTTCATCTTTCCCGTCTTTATATCCACCCTACACAAAGGAGGCCCTTCAATGGCACCGTGTGACTTACAGAATAGTCTATAATCTTTATTTTAGCCTCACATTCAATATACTGCACACACTCCAATTCTATCTTCTCCCACCCTCTTTATTCCCCCACAGCTTGCAATTCCTGCCAAAAGGAGTCAACTGTGCTTTTGTGCAAGCTTTTACTGCCTATTATTTATGTCAAGAACTGGTCTTTCACAGAATACCACCCTGTGATATATCATATTCTAAGTTAATGTTCTGCTGTCCCATCTTCTAATTTTTTTCCAGTGCTGGGGTTTGAACTCAGGACCCTGTACCTCCTAAGCAAATGCTAGCAATCCTCTCCCCTTTTAATTCAGATTTAGTTTCCATCCCATGAGATCCACAGGGCATAAAGGTTCAGGTTACTGGGTTGCATGTACTTGTGTAAGCACCACCGTCAAGACCGGGACGCTGCCACTGCTCAGGGCAGTTCCCTTAATACCTGCTCAGGAGCCTCGCCGCCCCGACTCAGAACACTACAGTCTGAGGTGTTCTTTTATTTTTTATTTTTTGGGTAAAGGGTCTCACTTTGTAGTTCAGGCTGGCCCTGAACTATGTAGCCTAGATAAGACTCAGCAATCCTCCTGCCTCTGCCTCCGAGTGCTGGGATGACAGGCTTGAGCCACCACGCCTGGCATTCAGCCTGAGTTTTTGTAACCATAGCCTGGATTTGTCTGTTTGTCACATACATACCTTTACGTTCTGGAGAATGTGAAGGCGACTTCAGAGTAGAACTAAGGGGTGGTGTGGGAAGACCATGTCGGCGCAGCTCTTGGATGGCTCGCTCTCTGTCGGTAAAGATCAAGTAAGAAAGATTATATGCAGGTACAGTGAAAGGCCAGAAAGTGGTATACTAATACAACTCTCTCAGCTTCCCTCATCTACTACTTCCTGGTTCTCCTGCTGTTAGTACAACCACTTCTTCGTTCTCCTACTGAACCCTTCTCCAGGCCACATTCCCCCTGCAGTGTTCTCTAGGGCGGGCTCGGCTTCTCGCCTTTTACAAGCCAATGACCATGCTTTTAAGTGCCACCAACTCTCCCAAAGTCCACATCTTTAGTTCTGCCCTGGGCTCCAGGCCCATATTAGGATTTCTGCTGGTAGCCGGGCGTGGTGGCTCATGCCTGTAATCCCAGCTCTTAGGAGACAGAGGCAGGAGGATTGGTGTGAGTTATGAGCTACATAGCGAGTTCAGGATCAGCCTGAACTATAGAGCGAGATACAGTATTACACACTGTGGTCTATAGGAGGGCCATAACGTTTGCGTCTTAGGGATACAACAATTTACTATGGTAGACTGTTATTATATGTACTTTATGTGCATATAGTGTATATTTATAATTATATATACAGATATATATATAATTATATATACAGATACATATTAATATATACATATATTAATACACATACACACACAATCTTAGGGTTTTAATTTTTCCATATCTTTCTCCCACCTCCAAGAACCCATTTTTGTCTCTTGAGGGTGGAGTGACATTGTTCTGTAAGAATGTGTAACTTGTTTAACAGCAGGAGCAGAAATGTCATGAATCTGTGGCTCAAAGTTTCTTTGAGGCCAAGGGTAAGGAAAAGGGGAGGAACTAAGAGGCGTCTATAGTCTGATGTGCCATGGGGAACTGCATTAGGATCCTTGAACTGCAGAGAATTTAAGACATCATTAAGAAATGAAAATTATTCTATACATAGTTTAGCATATTCAGAAACTAGATCCTGAATCCTAATTACAATAACTATAATTGCTGTAAACTAAGGCTTTATTTCTCTTCGAAATCATAAACACTGAGGGCTGGGGATTTAGCTCAGTGGTGCCACTCCTGCCTTGTGAGAATTCAATCTCCAATAGTGTAAAAAAAAAAATAAAACATAAACACTGACTTTATAACAAATTTCCCTCTACTTTAAATAGCATGTCACTTAGAAGTTTTGAGATAAAAAATAAGAATTAGAGAACTCAAAAACTGACCTAATAAGCAATTTTACCACTAGCTGAGAATGAAAGCTGAGGATGCAATGGTATTGATACAGTAAGGAGTAATTCAGTGTGAACTGTGTACAGTAACATACACTTGTAATTCCAGCTTCTTGAGAGGTTCAGGAAGGAGAATCAACTGGGCAACCTGGCTAGATCTGGCTCAAAAGAAAGTATTTTTGAAAAGGGCTGGGGATATAGTACAAACTCAATCCCTAATATAAAAAAGAAGAAAGAATGATGGGGTGGGGGGAGTAATGTAGGTAAGTAACTTGGCAATTGGCAAGTTACAATTAGACTTTACAATTAGACTTAATTTCTTTTGTTTTTTTTTTTGCTTTTGAGACAGGGTCTCGTTTTGTAGTTCAGGCTGGCCCTGAGCTCACTATGGTGCCCAGGCAAGCCGCCGCGAACTCAGCAATCCTCCTGTCTCTGCCTCCCGAGTGCTGGGATGACAGGCGTGAGCCACCATGTCCGGCATTGTGGTATGCGGTGTTGATTGTTGGTCTCCACGCCCAGCATTATATGTGGTTACCGGGGATCAAACTCAGGACCTTATGCTTGCGAGGCAGGCGCCGGAACCACTGAGCTAACCCTCCGGCCCTAGACTTAATTTCTTAAATCAGGTCTCATTTGTGTTTGTAACATTTAGCTCAGTGGTTCTGGCGCCTGCCTAGCAAGGCAAGGTCGCTGGTGATCCCATATACAACAGTACCAGGTGTAGTGCCTCATGTCCAGCAGCAATCAGTACCACATACCACAGTGCTGGGCGTGGTAACTCACGCCTGTAATCCCAGCACATGGGGGACAGAGGCGGGAGGATTCCTGTGAGTTCGAGGCTTGCCTGGGCTGCATAACGAGCTCAGGGTCAGCCTGAACTACAAAGCGAGACCTTGTCTCAAAAAAAAAAAAGAAGATTAAGAGCACAGCCTTTAGAAAGAAACAGGCATGTCTAGGTTTAGTCTTGACACTGTCACTCACAACTGTGACCTCACTTTCCTATAATATAGGCACAAGAGATGGTTGACACAATTGGTCAGACATGTACCAGTGCTCAGCACTCAACTGTTAAGTGCTTCTGTCATGATGCTCGATCATATTGCCTTTATGACCTTGTGGGGCTCATGACTTGGACCATAATTTTGGAACTCTGGTAGGGAATGTTGTTGATTCTTATAACCTCTGAAGTAATGCTCAAATTTGCCTTTGGAGTGCCACAGAAGCCATTTATAAAAACATGCTGATAACTATAGCAATGGAATCTTCCACAATACTTGTTGGGACTCCTCATTTTTTCAGTAGCAGGGATTAAATCCAGGTGTGTTCTACTGTTGAGCTATATCCCCAGCTATTTGTATTTTTTTTTCCCTTTTTTGGTACCCGGGATCAAACTCAGGACTTTGTGCCGGGCATGGTGGCTCACGCCTGTAATCCCAGCACTCGGGAGGCAGAGGCAGGAGGATTGCTGAGTTCAAGGCTTGCCTGGACTACATAGTGAGCTCAGAGCCAGCCTGAAGTACAAAGCGAGACCCTGTCTCAAAAAAAAAACAACAAAAAAACCAAAAAAAAAACAAAAAACAAAAACAAACTCAGGACTTTGTGCTTGCAAAGCAGGTGAGGGAGTGCCACTGGGCTACACCCCTGGACCCATTTGTAATTTTGGGACAAAGTCTCACTCAGTTATACAAGCTATCTTCAAAATTGCAATTCTCCTGCTTCAGCCTCCAAGTAGCTGGAATCACAGGGCTTGTGCTACAGTGCCTGGCTACTTGTTGCCTTCTTATAAATTACCAAAAAATTTTATGCTTCATATTAACGCTGAGTCTGCAATTTGCAAGTCACACTAAATCCCTTTCAAAACAGGGCAGATGCTACAAATTCTTTTCTTACCGTTCATATCTCTCCGTTGAAATTTGCCTTTTCAGAGAATCATAATCTGTTTGCAACTGTCCCACTTTATTTCGAAGCATGGTATTTTCCCTGATTTGACTAGTTCTTGAAAACAAATGACAGAATTAATTACAAAATGTTCCCTTTTGTAGAATCAAGTGCTGTGGTTTTTGTTAAATCAATAAATACAAATGAAGGTGATATTACATAAGTACAAAGACTTTTCAATAGTAAGTCCCTAAATTTCTGGAGCTTCTATCATGGTTTTCTTTTTTCATTCACCTGGTTTACTTATCATTTACTGAGCTTCTAATATGTGCCAGGTATAGCCCCAGCGCAGGGTATACAAACATGAACATAGGAAGTAGGTATCAAGATATAAAATATTTTTACTGGTTCTTTCTTGATTCTTGCCTCCAAAAGAGGGTTTTAAACCCCACTTAAAGGCATTTTCTTTCATTTGTAGTATCTACTTTGGTTTCCTTTTCTCTTCTAAAAAATACATCCACATCTCTCTATTCTAAAATGACATCATCATTAATCTTCCCAAAGGTAATTGTTACAATCATGAGTCAAAACTCAGACTTCTCGGGCCGGAGGGTTAGCTCAGTGGTTCCGGCGCCTGCCTCTCAAGGGCAAGGTCCTGAGTTCAATCCCCGGTAACCACATATAATGCTGGGTGTGGAGACACGCCCACCAACAATCAACACCGCATACCACAATGCTGGGAGGCAGAGGCAGGAGGATTGCTGAGTTCGCGGCGGCTTGCCTGGGCACCATAGTGAGCTCAGGGCCAGCCTGAACTACAAAGTGAGACCCTGTCTCAAAAGCAAAAAAAAAAAAAAAAAAAAACCTCAGACTTCTCTACCTTCTTTTCCTAATCTACAGCATGAGCCACAGACACCTCTTCCTGTCCTGAAGTGCTCTGCCCTTCACTGTGCCCTGCTCCTTCCTCCGAAGAGAACTGCCCCAATGACCCTCCCACTCTCCTGGCACCGCCTCAGTGGGATGTGCGAGCCCACTCTCTCCCCTGAGCCAGCAAACAGATAACCTAGTATCCTGGGTCTATACTACCCTTCATTTCTCCTCCTCCCTGAAAGTAGAAAAACTCTCTTTGAAGCTATTTTCTTCACACAGCTTGATTCGTAACACTTACAATTTGCTTTCTGAAAGATGTAGCTTCTCCTTAAGTAGCTGAATTTCTGTATCCTTTTCGTGGGAGGTTAAATGAGAATGAAATTCTTTATCTCTATTTGTAGCCAACAATGATTCAAGGTTTTTAATCGTGTATCTCTCACTTGACAGTTGTTTTTTAAATAGTTCTGATTCTGATTTCACATTTTCTAATTCTATCAGTGCCTACAGGAAAAACAAAGATTAATTCAGTGCAATTCCAGACTCACTCTCAAATAGTTTTTACCTGACAGCACAGTTCTGTGGGGCTACTTACTCATCAGGTGGTTTGTTCTGAGTACTGGTGTTAAGTAATGATTTTGAACAGTTTCCTTAATTATAAGAAAAACATCTTGTTTTTAAAATGAGCTTTGCTATTTTTCCTAAGGGCTTATTTGGCTAGAAGTCATGTTCTAACCCTCAGATACTGTCTCACTCATGCCACCTTGTTGGCAACAAGCCCAGCAGGGAGGCACTCTGGTCCCTGGGATCTGCTCTGACCACACTGTCAAGCCAGTCCCATGGCTTCCAGCTCCTGAAAACACTCCACTAAATAAATGACAACTGAAGATACTCATGTTGGAAAGCATACACTGGCTAGTTCAAAGTAGTTAAGGCCTGTTTAATGGGAAGCTCCAGCACAGTAGATTCATTTACATAAAACTTAAATTCCTTGACATTTTTATCAGGAGAAAATATTCTACTTAGGAAGCAATGAACAGTTCATTATTTCAGTCCAGGCTTACTTTTTTAAAAAATACTTTATTTATTTATTTTTTGAGACAGGGTCTCGCTTTGTAGTCCAGGCTGGCCCTGAACTCACTATGTAGCCCAGGCAAGCCTGGAACTCAGCAATCCTAATGCCTCTGCCTCCCGAGTGCTGGGATGACAGGTGTGAGCCACCATGCCCGGCAGTCCAGGATTACTTTTAAACAGAGAGAATGTAGGGCACATGTTCCTAAAAACATAATTATCAAGTTCATGATCTCTTAAATGTTCATCTATTCCAAGACATAGAACATCTAATTTTATTATTATTATTGCCAGACCAATCTTGGCAAGGAACCTGTAGTCAAATCTGGTTGCAAAAAGCCTGTAGTCAAGAGGCTATCCTAACAGGGAGTAAGCATATTGTGTAGAGAATGGTAAAGTAAAACAAAGTAGGGCTTCATAAAACAAGGCACAAACATACTTTCTCCAATTCTTACCCTCTCCAACTCAAGTTTTTTAGAATTCAACTGCTGAGTAATAACATCTTTGCCTGAATCAAGCTTAATGCACAATTCTCGCACAGCAGACAAATCATTTAATATTGTTGCTTTCTCATCTTCTTGTTGTCTCAGCTCTTCTTCTAATCTAGCCATGGCTTTTGCCATTGATGAGATCTGAGATTCATAAGCATGATGCGCGTTTATGTGCTGAAAAAAGAAAATGAAATAGATAAAAAAAAAATCAAGGTAACACAAAGGCTTACATCTGTGAAACCATTATTTTACTTTGGAAAAATACGAGAGCCAAGTTTTGCATATTTTAAAATTCTCTCAGAAAGTAGCCTGCTACTTAAAGGTAGCCTATTTAACACAGACAAGAAATGATGTGTAATTATTAATCATGATAACTACCTTATGTACATATTTGGAAGATGCCAAAAGCTAAAGCTAGACCTATCTCTTTCACCATGCACAAAACTAAACTCACAGTGGATACGAGACTTAAACATTAAAACAGAAACAATAAGCCTGCTGGTAAACAAGCTTGGTAAAACTCTTGGAGACATTGGCTTAGGCAGAGACTTTATGAATAAAGCCTCTCTAGCACAAGAACTAGCAGAAAGAATCAACAAATGGGATCTCATTCTACTGAAAAGCTTCTGCACAGCCAAAGAAGTCGCTGGCACTGCTAGAAGACAACCAACAACATGGGAAAAAATCTTTACTAGCTGTGTATCAGACAAAGGGCTATTATCGACAATATATAAAGAACTCAAACAGATCAGCCTCCCCAA
>PVIC010009790.1:0-44815 GCA_004025085.1 Thryonomys swinderianus
GGAACAGAGGCCAGCAAATGAGCACCTGCAAACAGATCCCACCTTGTCACCTGTGCTTATACTTATCAAGCTAAGAATACCTATTACATTTTTAAATGATTAAAAATATTCAAAAGAAGAATAATACCACATGACGCACAAGCTGTATGGAATTCAAATTTTGTTGTTCAAAAATAGCTTTATTAGAACATAGCTAGGCCCATTTTTTCACATAGGCAAATTGAATAGCTCATGCCCAAAACCACATGGACTGCAAGCTAAAAATATGTACCATTTGGCCCTTATATCAATATGATTGCTGACTCCAGGATTAAAATAAGTATTTCTTACATCTGTAGGAACTTAGGTAAATTTTAGTTTTATTACACTTACCTGAAAATTTAAGCTGGGAAAAGTATAGATATTTGTTAACTAATAGATTAGATTCTAACCAGGAGGGAAAAGCAACAAATGTTTGTTGAATGAATGAAGAAAAGAAGTTAGGCATGGTAGTACACTCCTGTACTCTAAGAGACTGAAACAGGAGGATAACAAATTCAAGCCTAGCATGGGCAATTCACCAACATAGCAAGACCCTGTCTCAAAATTAAAAATTGAACTGATGTACCTCAGAAAGAAGGTCCTGCATTCAATTCTTTTTGTATTATGAGAAGGAAGGAAGGTGGGGGGACAGAGGGACAGCGGGAGGGAGGAAAAAAATGAAAAAGGAAAATACATATTAATTGTTTCATCCAGTCATTAGCTGAGATTAATTAGGCTAAGATTAATTTCCTCCAAGAAATAATGTGACCTGACTTCATCTCAAGAGAGTAGGAACTGAACTCCCAGACGGAAGTTCATGGGTCAAATTATATCCTTCAAAATGTGAAGATGGCACAGACATAATCCTGGCCCTCTGGGAGCCTGAGGCAGGAGGATCCCAAGTCCAAGTCCAGCCTGGGTAGTTTAACCACTTAGTCCT
Organism: Thryonomys swinderianus; assembly: GCA_004025085.1. Lineage (NCBI taxonomy): Eukaryota > Metazoa > Chordata > Mammalia > Rodentia > Thryonomyidae > Thryonomys > Thryonomys swinderianus. Next base: position 962 of record PVIC010009790.1, read on the forward strand.
GTTTCGAGATTTTTTTAAAAAACATCAAACAGCTGGAGACACACCTCACTCACTCCAGAGATTCTTGGTTCAGTCCCCAGTATGGGGAGGTGGGGGGAGAGAACCTGGAAGGATATTTTTTAAAAATGGAAATCTTAGGAATCTAACCCAGATGTTAATAATGAGTCTTTCAATTCCCTGGGTGGCTCTGGTGATAGTGACATAATGCTTTCTGCAGAAAGAAAAGGGTAGTAACAGCGAGTACTCGTTGCTTGTTGTTTTTTTAGTTTTGGGTTGGTTGGTTTGTTTGCTAGTTTTTGCTACTGGGACTGAAGTGAGGGTCTTCTATATGGCAGACAAGCATTCTACCAGTCCCAGGCTGGTCCTGAACTTGAAACCCTACTCCTCAGCTTCCTGAGTAACTGAGATTTCAGTTGTCTGTCACTGCAACAGATACTCATGCTTTGCAATTTTTATAGTTCTGAAAAAACTGAGAAACTCCATGAAATTTAGAACATATTACCAAAAAGTAAGGAAATGAGTTGGAGTTTTGCTTTGTTTTTATCTTTCATCGGAGAGCAAACAGTCCCTCAGCATTTCATGACTACATTTCTAACATTTTCAGGTCCGGCAGAAACCGCCTCCAATCTGGAATTCTCCCAACAACCAGTGGTCCCAGTATTGGGAACCCAGGCTGCCTCGGGAGGGTGCCTGGATGACTAAAAAGTGGACAGAGGTATCAAAGGCCATGTTTCATGTACAGGAAGTGCTGAGCTGGACAGTGAGCTTTGTCCATTGTCCTTTCTCTCCAGCCTCCACCTTCTTTATGATGGCTTCAGAGGCACTTGAACACAGCTCCATAATGAAACTTAAAATTAACAAAATGAAAACCATTTTCTGCTTTTCAACTTGCTAGCTGTGTAGTCATAGGCAAATGCCTACCCTCTCTGAGTCTTAATATGCAGCTCTGTAAAATGGAGATATAACATGTATCTCATAGGAAAGGTATGAACAATAACGAAATGGTTTGTTAGTCTTACCCAGGCCTAACACATAGGAAAACTTCAGTAAATGTTAGTATATGTTATACCATTATCATCACTAGCACAGTAGGCCTCCCTTGCGCTTCTACTTTCTAATACAAGCCATAACTATAAGCAACAGGAATAAGCACAGTGCTCACTCATATCTGGGTCCAGGGTCCCAGAGATTCACACACACACACACACACGCACACACACACGCAATGGGAGTCACAGGTTTCTGCAGCAAGTGAGCTGAAGAAACACACAGGTGCCTGAAAATGAGCATCCAGCGGCCACCCAGGGCCTGGCTGGGACAACACTCTCAGGCGGTGCTGAGTGACTCCTCTGACACAGGACCTGGCCTCCGCCATTTCCTGTTCTGTTACATCTCTGTCACTTGGCTTCGCTTTGTGCTGATGTGCTCCAGCCCCCACCTCCCCAACACTCGACTTGGGGACCACCGCTGCTGCTGCTGCAGTAGGACATCTGTTCTCCCTGAGTGTCAGAGCATACTTGCTCCTGACTTTATGCCAGCTCTCCAGCCAGTTCCTTTTTTGCTTCCCGGGTCTCCCAGAGAAAGGAGGAGGCTTGGAATGGTTTTAAGCCGGAGAAAAGGACTATTAGGAAGGAAGTTGAGAAGATAGATGAAGAAGGAAATCCAGCCAATAAAGCAGCTACCACTGTAGGCACCCGAGGCTTCATCCGCCAGGGAGCAGTAGGAGCCACTGGCAAGGCATGTATTTCCCCGCTGGGCTCCTGACTCTTGTTCAAAGGTTTGTCTCAGACATACTCTACCCATTTTTCTCATCTCAGAGTTCCTGGGGAGGTTCGGTCCGTGTTTCTTGGAGTCCAAGACAAAAAGCACTAATATTGATTGAACATTTGCTATGAATCCTGTGTGAATTTGCCTAGCAAATATCCAATGGCAGAACACCTAATAAGACAAAGGTTTACTTCCTGTCCTTTGCCAGCACTGAAATAGTCTGGAGGTGAGAGGAGCTGTGGAACTCCAATCTACACCATGTTTCAGGGGCTAAGATTTCTTTTACCAACCCTTAGTACCATAGAACCTTTAGGGAACGTGCCTTGAAGAAACATACCTGTTTTTTCATATTACCTTAGCTAGAAATTAGTCACCTGACCCCACCAAACTGCAAGAGGAATCTGGGAAATGAAGTAGAAAAGAAAATAAGGTTTGGTAAACATAGATCCTTTGAAATCCTATCCTCTCCACTGGGCTGATTCAATCTGATCTCCAACTCACCACAAGGAGACACTGGGTTTAACCCAAGATAATAATCTTCCTCCAAACCAGAGTTGACCCTTTCAATCTTAAAACCAGGTCCACACTCCAAAGCACCTGAGCCCACAACTGTAAGAGCACTGCCCCCAGAGAATCAGCTCTTTTCATGTGGCCTGTTGTTGGTTAAAGCTGTAGACACTTTCAGTACCATGCTACTGCTCTGGCTTTAGAAAATAAGCCTGAAATAATACATTTAGTTGCTGGACTCTGCATTATCTTGTGACATGATTTTTCTTCTTTCTGTAACTATTTCTATATAAAATACAGAAATACAAAACATCAAAGGAAATAGCAGAGGTAAATGTGTTAAATAATCTAGTGGGCCAGCAAAATTTACATCAGAGATGCTTGATGAGGATCTGGGGAGCAGAGAATTAGAATACAAAGTATCCAAGGTTACAACTCATGCAACATAGGTCCCAGCTGGATAACTGATTACAGGCAGAGTAAGCACACACTTGCACCCAGTCCCGAGAAGGGAATCTGCTTTCTCAGGGGTTCTAACTGGGTCAGGCCATTACGTGCTAGGCCCTATGCTATAGACCTATGTATTTTATGTCATTTCCTCCAGTAATCAAGAAGGGAATTATGTAGTTAGATTTTTGTACTGTAATGTGTAGTCTCTGGAGAAGGTCCCAAAGTCTCTGGAGAACTCCTCTCAGTAGCAACCTTGGCAACAAAATTATCAAGAGCATCAAGGATGCCAAGACCAGCAAGAACAGACAGGCAGCCGGGGGGGCGGGGGGCGTGTAACACATTGATCCAATTGTTTGCCAGAATTGCCCAAATAAAAAGATTTGTTGACCACTGGGCAGCTACATTCATGCGGAGCTTTCTTCCAGCTTAGCAATTCACCTCAAATTGGATAGCAAACATGTTCCTTATTACCAGCAAACTCCCACCCCACCACACACACACAGTCACCCCATTTTTCTATCTTGGGTTTGACTTCTGATAATGATGACAATAATAAGAATGATGGTATTTTGAAAAAAATGTCACAGAACAAAATGTTAAGAAAAAAGAACAAACTATCAAGTGGGATACAACAGAGTTTCAAAAATGTACTTAAAGATTAAAAAGTAAGTGAGAATCAACCCGTGAATAAGAGAGTTAATCAACCAGGCGTGGTGGCTCACACCTGTAATCCCAGCACTCAGGAGGCAGAGGCAGGAGGATTGCTGAGTTCAAGGCTTTCCTGGGCTACACAGTGAGCTCAGGGCCAGCCTGAACTACAAAGCGAGACCCTTTCTCAAAAAATAAATAAATAAATAAATAAATAATAAAAGAGTAAGTCAAAGAGTTTAAATCAGTGGTTGCAAACTGTTTTCCTCTGAATTAAATGTAGTGTGTGTGTGTGTGTGTGTGTGTGTGTGTGTGATGTTTTGAGGGAAGACAAATGAGCAGAAGAGCTTAGTGTTTTAAAACTAAATTATGAATTTAAAATGAATTGCTAATTTTAAAAACAAAGAAAAGAAAATAAGAAAGCAGGAAGTTAAAAAGAAAGAAAGGAGGAGAGAAGCAAGGAAAGGAGCACATCAAAGCAGTAACAGGGATTATATTCTAATGCTGGGATTATAGTTAGCTTGGTTTCTAAGAGCCACCAAGCCCAAACTTGACCTAATTCCTATTAGCATAGATTGTCAGTGTTCTAAAACATTAGCTATAATTTGATTTCTTTATGTGTCCTTCTTCTGTTCTCACAATGAAAAAAAAGAAAGAAAGGAAAGTAAAACATCCTTAAAGTTGATGGTTGCATTAATCACATCCTTGTCACTGAAAAAACACATAGCACCCACAAATTAAAGTTAAGCTTTGTTGACTAACAGTTACTAAAGGTTCAGTACTCCATGATCCAACAACTCTTCAACTCTTTATGTCTGTAAAATCAGCACCAAGTAGATGATTCTACAATCTTCCATGAGGCTCAGCAGTAGCCAGACCCTCTTGGACCATAGCTATAGTGGCTTCTCAGTGCATGAGTGACTGAACATGGGACCCACTCCCCAGGCAGTCTTCAAAAAGGACTATGTGGCTCCCTTCTCAAAGAAAAGTCTTTCTAAGGACATTATCTTTTTATACCCTTAAATCTGAGCTTCATGGGGCTTGACTAATTTGCAAAATGCCCTTGAGCCATCTTTCCTATTTCCTGGGGTAAAAAGTACTTGGCTTCTTTTTAATGATATTTAACATCAATGATGATTTTAGTAACTTTAGCCCCATCTTTATATATACTTCTTCTGATCAAACTGAAAATTTTTCAAATCCTTCAGCTCTTTTTCTCTTGATCCTGAGTATAAATCTGGATAAAAGTCAGAATTAACCATGCCACACAGCCTGAAAATCAAACTGCTTGGAAATTTCCTCCACCAAATTAGTTTTTCTCCTTTAAATTCATCCTCTGTTTTAGAAATTGACAAAATGAAGAAAAGTTCTTTGCCAGAATGCAATACACATGACCTCTAAAGTTTAATTCCAATGGAGTCTTCATTCCCATCTGGACCTTCATGAGCCTGGCCTTCACATCCACATTACTATCAGCATTCTTGTCCTCTGAGTCCCAAACAGAATCACCCATCAAACTCTGCTGATAGCATTCTAGGTTCTTTCTAGCCTGACATTTCCAAATATTCTCAAAATCTCCATGTAAACCCATTCCAAAGGCTCTGAGCACATAGTCAGATGTAGGGACAGCATTACCCCTGTTTTCAGTATCAATTTTCTGTATTAGTCATTTCCCATCACTGGGACAGAATGCCTAACACTCACATATTAAAGGAGGAGAGTTTGAGAGCTTAGTCCACAATCAACTGGTTTCAGGTACATGGAAAGGGACAGAGGAGTAAACTGTTCACCTTATAGCAGCCAGAAACAAAGAACAAGAGAGATGTATACAGGGGCAACAACACATCATTCCTCGTCACATCCCCAGTGATTCACCTCATCCAGTCAGTTTCTCCCTTCTAACAGAACATTCAGCTAGACACTAATCAGCAAGTTAATCCACTGATAGTGTCCCCATGATCCTATCACCTCTCAAGAGCCTCATCTCAAGCACATAAAATTTGGAGGAACATTTAAGATCTAAACCACTGTAGTAATCAATACAGATATGGATATCTAAATTACTTCCCATACTTTCAACAGGGGAGTGCAGCTACTCATATAACCTTGACCAAGAAACCAGTACTTTTCTATAGGGGGTGGTCATCCTCTATGATCCAATACTCAGCTTCAGGGGGAACACACATTGAGCCAGCCAGTGAGGAAGGAAAGGGACACCCACCTAGCCAGCCAGGTCACCAAATCAACCCTTATGATCAAAGGGGTGACAGATGTCACAGTCAGACCTTTAATCCACTTCCTGTACTTTCTTTGTTAAAAATATTACATAATTTAAGCTAATATTGAGCTAAATTATCCAGAGCTGAACCAATGACCCGTCCAGTCTTATTTTTTTCTCTAGAAGATAGAGCAGCATAAGAGCTGCATCTGTTTTGTTTACTGATAATTCTAAATATGCAGAATAATGCCTAACACCATACAGGCAGCTAATAAACACTTGTTGAATAATGAAGGTATGAATATTCTGTTCCAGGCACTCACTTTAAGAACACATGTAGAAATCAACACGTCAAATCTCTAAATCATGGATGTGCCCTAACCATCTTCTATGGATGAGGGCAGGTGGTCTATGTTTGTTATGGAATGAGTAAAGAAGAACTCACATTTGTTGTCTAAATGCTCCTCTTTTCAGGAGAGACTTTGCTTCTCTATAAATATATCAAGAACTAATGAAAAGGCCTTGCTGCCACATCATCACCATGTAACACTTATACATGGGTACTATATAAAATATTATACATTTTTACCATACAAGGTAAGTTGATCCCAAAAGAAATAAGACTGACTTGTGCAGTTGAAGTTCTAAATTGTGATCATGAATTACAAAATCTTCCTGTGTGGGAAAGCACAAAGTCTCCACAATGACAAGATGATTGAATCATAAGCAAATTTTTTCCAGATGTTGATTACACTGCTGTCCAAGAAGCATTATCAGGAAATCAGAAAGTCAGTATTATCATGATAAAAGAAAGCAGTTATGGTTGGCAGCAGGTGGGAGTATTAATGAATAGTGAAATGCTTTTGTCAGGTATTTAAGTTACCAAAATGTGCTTTTTTCATTGTGATAAATTCTTCCACACACATACATTTGGAAACCAATGTCTAGCGCATTGCCTCCCAAGCCACCACAGAGCAGGTATGTGAGAGGCGAATTGTTACCCACTTTTCACAAGTGGTACCTCTTAGCTTCATTAGTTCTCCCTCAGATTTCAAAGTTACCCTATGAAGCACAGGGACTGTCATTTGCACACAGCCACCTTTCAGCTCATGCTTACAGAATTGACTCAAAATATGTAGCAAATGAAGAAAATCACAGAAACTAGAGCTTTACAATTTGCTAGAAATAACCACATATTGGAAAGAATAAGAAGCACAAAAGTATAAAAGGGAGGTATCAGTGAGTGATTAGATTGAAAGAAGTAACAGAAAAAATCAGTAAACCCCGACTGAGTCTGAACTCAGTCAGAACCTTCTGGAGTTTTCTTTATTTTATATTATATTATATTATATTATATTATATTATATTATATTATATTATATTATATTATATTATATTATATATAACTCATATTTATATTATTATATATAAGTCATAGTTATATTATATTATATATATATATATATATATATAAAACTCATATTTGTACAGGTCATACTGTGGTCCAGTGTTAGAGCCAACAAAATAAAGAATGTTTCTCTCTGGAGTTTTCCTGCCCCTCTTGTCTCTCACCCCTCATTCTTTCCTGAAGAAAATCGCAACACATAAACTCCTCTTCAATAATATAGACCATAAAAAAATCAGACTTCCCTTTTCCAAACACAGTCATAAGCCTAAACATATTACTGTAACTTTTCCTGGCCTTTCTGCCTAACCATTGACCATAAAAATATTCCCTGAACTTATATGACCTGAGAGTAGACCCTAAGATCTTCATTCCAGGAGGGTCTTACCCCATACCTGGAAGAAAGGAAAACTACACAAAGAGGCCAAAAAAAAATATATGAACAAATAGGCCTTCCTAAGTCTCCCTTTGGTTTACTACTATTGTGTTAGATCAGAGGCTTTTCGTATAATCACATTTCTACATGGCTATCCTTGCTTCATTCAACCTATGCATAAAAATGGATATATACCCTTGGGTCTTTGAATCTCCAACCTGAAGGCTCTTGTAACATATAAAATACAATAGGATACATTTGTTGTGGCTTTTTTCCTCCTGATTTTACTTTTACAAACTCAAAAGTTTAAAATTCCCTAGAGCAGCCATTGTACAGACTCATCTAGTTACAGAATCACATTTGTAGTTACAGAATCTCACAACAATTCCCATTAAAGCAACTAAGGCCTAGCTCCATTAGAGCAGATGTGACTTCTAAATGGAAACCAGTTGATTCCTCCTCTGGGCTCCACCCAAAATATAATATAATCCTTTCTTTGTCTTCTGAAAGGGTGTAAAGTTGCAGATGCTGCCGACAACCTCTCCACTCATCTTACTTTATTTAATATCAATCTTTTTAAATAAGGTCCAAATAAATAAGCAAGTACAAGACTACTACCAGGCAGATCCATTCCCTTCCCAATAGAAAGCAGATCTGTGCCCTTGACAGTTGCTGCCTTGCAAGTTTCTGTCCCTGGGAGGAAGCCCTGAACCACCACACAAACCTCTCACCTATCCCATCCTCCCAAGAACCTCAGATGGGCGTGGTCCCCAACTCCAGCACTGCACAAAGCCCCAGCACTGTCAGCTTCCTGTGGACATGACTCACCCTACAGTCAGCCACCTAGCAGAAGACTGCAAACTTCCCAGTGCCAAGGTGGACTGCAACTGCTTCCAGGCTTCTCAACAGAGATTATCATGGACAGCTGGGATAGGGGGAGATCCAGCTATCTGGAAGGACTGAGAGAGAAGAAAACAAGGAGAGAAACAAGGGCAGCCAGAGGCCCAGCATCCTACCTCCAAAATAAAACTGCTGGAGTCAGGTAGGGTTAAAGTCACAGGAAACCTCTTCATCCCTGCCGTTGGGTAGTTCTCAGTCTCCACAGCCAGCTTCAAAGGGAATAGATAATAATCTAATATGCTGCCCATACAGACAGCAGGAGGACTCAGCATAAGGGCCGTTAGTCCAGCCCACAATTTCCTGAAGGAGATAACATTTAGATTTCTCCCTTTTTGACATAAGAATGATAAAAGGCATGAGAAAAAGTTAACGGCATTTGGGGGGATTTATTTTGGCTTAGTAGGGTCACTTCCACATCACCCATGTCACCTTTGTCCTTCTCACACTGTCAAGGCACAGTGAGCAAGCAGCACAGGCCTTGAAGCCAACCTGCTTCTCTTGTTGACAGCATGGCCTTAGGCTCTGCCTCAGTTTCCCCATTTTAACGATCATACTTCAAAAGGCTGTTGCCAAGACTACACAAATGGTGCTTAGAGCTATGACTGGCACATAGTAACCACACAATAAAATTAGGAGCAACCATTATCATTGTTCCTACAAATGCATTTCAGTGCACAACACACACTTCATTTGACATAGTAGCCTCAGAGTAAAGTTATGGGATCAAACTGAGAATAATCACAATAATTACAACTAGTTAATGCCATTCTGGCATCAGAACTTCTGTTTGCCTGTGTTATTTCCAACATGTCACATCTTCTGAAGTTGTTATAAAATACCAGATTTTCAGAAGAAAGTTCTTTTAAATGGTTTTTTTTTGTTGTTTTTTTTTTTGTTGTTTTTTTTTGAGACAGGGTCTCGCTTTGTAGTTCAGGCTGGCTCTGAGTTCACTATGTAGCCCAGGCAAGCCTTGAACTCAGCAATCCTCCTATCTCTGCCTCCGGAGTGCTGGGATTACAGGCGTGAGCCACCACGCCCGGCACTGTGGTATGTGGCGTTGATTGTTGGTGGGCGTGAGTCTCCACGCCCAGCATTGTATGTGGTTACCGGGGATTGAACTCAGGACTTTGCTCTTGCAAGGCAGGTGCTGGAACCACTGAGCTAACCCTCCGGCCCATCTTTTAAATGTTTTAATGGCCCCCTGCTCCTTAAGTGTAAACAAGGAGACATTAAGCTGTGAGACATGGGTCTAGCACAATCCCAGCTCCCAGGATCCCAGACCAAGGGCTAATTTGGGGATACTGAGCCTCAAACCAAATCTCCTCTAAGTGTGATAAACCTCTCCATATTTCAGATGGTCTCACCAGGCTTCTTCCTCCCAACATCCTCCTACCCACTGTAGCCCACAGCAGCAGGAACCTCATTCTTGAAAACACAGGTTCTCCACCTCAACTCCTACTCAATGGGGAGTTTACCCACTCCTGTACACACAGCTGTGCTTATACCCAGCACCTTTCATGTGTGTGGGGAGGTCTCACCCACATATTGGCAGGGCTCCATGCCACATAACTCACAACTGTCACATCACAGAAAGGCAGCAGGAGCATAAAAGGCCAGGGGGAATGAGGGCATGCAAAGGGGGATGTGCAAGTGGGAACCTTCTGCAAACTTTATGCCCATGGTGTTCCCCAGAAGGAAGGAAACAAGTCCTACTTATCCAACAGAAGTGGAGAAAAGAAAGACAGCACATGGTCAGGAATGAAGGCAAGAGATCACGAAATGCATGGGGATGTTGAGATGGACCACATTCGCCTGATATCTGGCCCCAAAATACAGAGTCCTAGGTGAGGCCTTCTGTGTAGCCCAGATGTGTGCAGAAAGGACACTGCTTGCAAGCCAGGGCTTGGGACAGGAAACACTGGAAACTTCCCTAAGACTCTGGCCTTGCAGTCTGGGGCCAGAGGTTTGGGACTGATGTGCTCACGATGCCTGGGGTGGGTCTTGGGTCTGCAACACTTCAGTGGGACTGAGAGCACCTGTCACTTCGTGCTTCTTGCTGCTGGTGCAAGAGCAGTGAGGAGAACATCTAAAGGAGCTGGAGCCAAGGCGCCTGCAGCATGGCTTCCCTTTCTCTCCTGGGCTCCAGAGTTGCTCCGCAGTTTCCCTAGGAGGGAGCCAATTCTGAAGCTGCTCTCCTGACATCTGCATATATCCTCAAAGACACAGGACTGTGAGGTGTTCATCATCATCAGAGCAACTATCCGTGGTGACCTTCCTTAGGTGTGCAGCACAGTGGACAGGTCCTCCACGTTTTACCTTCTCATCCCCAGCTTGTTTTGCACCATCCCTGCCCTTACACCTGGTGTTTCCAAAACAATGGCATCAGTCACCTCAGGAGCTGGTGGCCCCTGATTCTCAGCCAGCCCCTAGAAGCATCATAGCCACAAGAGTGGTGAGTAGTCTGTCCCTGAGTACAAGACCTACTGGAAAAGTCAGAGGAACATCATCTGGATCCCTGGAATCATCTGGCATAACAGAATCCCACAGCCTGAGGACCCTGGCTCTGAGGAGACAATCGGGAGCGGCAGCCGAACTCTGCTATAAGACACCTTCGGCACAACTGTGAGCAGTTAAGACTCTCATTTCTCAAGCAGAAAAATAAAGAGGTTAAATACTTTTCTCACGTTCAGAAATGACAGGAATTGAACATGGTCTTCAAAGGGCCTAGGGCTTTTTTTCCCCTCTCTTGATGAGAAGGCTGAAAAATAAAAACACTCCAACAGACGTTCTTCTGTAGATGGTGTTTAATACATCTATTTTACATTGACTAAAAATATTATCTGTTTCCAAGATTGAGCTATCACGAACTGAGCTGCTATGAACAAGGGTGTATATCTGTCTTTCCAATGTGGTTTTTTAAATGCTTTTGGATGTATTCCTAGCAGGGGGACAGCAGGGTCAAATGGGACCCCTAGTCCTAGTTTCCTGAGAAATCTCCACACAGATCTCCATGATGGTTGCACAAGTCTATAATCCCACCAACAGTGGAGAAGGGTTCCTTTCTCCCCTCAGCCTTGCCAGCATTTACTGTTGGTTGATTTTGTGATCGCGGCCATTCTTTGTGGAGTGAGATGAAATCTCAGTGTTGTTTTCATCTGCATCTCTCAAATGACCAGTGATGTTAAACATCTCTTCCTATGCTTCTTGGCTGCTTTGACTTCTGCCTCTGAGAAGTGTCTGTTCATTTCAGATGCCCGTTTTTGAATTGGGTCTTTAAACTTGGGGAGGCTGATCTGTTTAAATTCTTTATATATTGTAGATAATAGCCCTTTGTCTGATAAACAGCTAGTAAAGATTTTTTCCCATGTTGTTGATTGTCTTTTAGCAGTACCAGTGACTTCTTTTGCTGTGCAGAAGCTTTTCAGTAGGATGAGATCCCATTTGTTGATTCTTTCTTCTAGTTCTTGTGTTAAAGAGGTTTTATTCATAAAGTCTCTGCCTAAGCCAATGTCTCCAAGAGTTTTACCTAACCTGTTTTCCAGCAGGCTTATTGTTTGTTTTAATGCTTAAGTCTCAAATCCATTGTGAATTTATTTTTGTGCATGGTGAAAGAGATAGGTCTAGCTTTAGCTTTTGGCAGGTTAAAGCCCAGTTTTTCCAGCACCATTTGTTAAAGAGGCTCTTTCCTCCACTGAGGATGTTTGGCTCCTTTGTCAAGGATAAGGTGGCTTAGTGTATCCAAGGTTGTTTCTGAATCTTCTAATCTATTCCACTGGCCCTCAGGTCTGTTACTTTGCCAGTACCATGCAGTTTTTATCACAGTGGCTTTATAGTAGAGTTTTAAATTGGGGATTGTAATACCCCCTGACATGTCATGGTTGACAAATGCCCATCAACTGGAGAATGGATAAAGAAGATGTGGGTTTTTTTATAAAATGGAGTATTATTCTGCCATAAAGAATGAAAAGATTGACTCATTTATGTACAAATGGATACAACTGGAGGACACACTGAGTGAAATAAATAGGACACAGATAAGCAAATACTGGATCTTCTCTTTGATATGAGCACCTATAGATGCAAATGAGCTCTAGAAAGTATGACAGTTTTTGTAGAATGGGAAATTTCCAAAGGAAATTTGGTGTGGGGAATGTAATGAGGGGAAGGAATAAATATGATTCTGAAAGAAAATAAAAGAGCATGTGTATAGGGGGTGGGGATATGGGTAAAAATGAGAATTGACTTGTGTCATATATTGGTACAAATTCCACAATGTTATGTGTGATTGTGAGGTGTATATAAATTGTACCAGTGCTCACTTCGGCAGCACATATACTAAAATTGTACCAATAAAGAATTCAATTTAAAAAATATATATTATCTGTTTGTATTTTTTATGCCTCCTGAAGCTAGATAAGTGAAAATCTGGTGTGCATTTTATTTTCTCAAATTTCAAAAAAGAATGGGATGTAGGGATATGGGTAAAAATGAGAATTAACTAATGTCAAATACTGGCAAATTCCCCAATGTTGAGTGTGATTGCGAACTGTATATAAAATGTACCAATAAAGAAGTCAAGAAAGAAAAGAATGGAATGGATAAAAGTCAATGTCTTAGCAAAACTGTCCAATGTCTAGTGTATTTTCAGTATGACAACTGCTTGTATATTTTGAATTTCGAATTTTGAATTTTCAAATGTTTAAAAAAATCGAAATTTTTATAAAAATGAGAAGTTTTCTTGTCCAATGCATTTTTCAGAATGATCCACTATTTTTTCCTACTTCTTGTGGATTTGATTTCTCCATGGAAGGCAGGATGAAAGGGATTTTCTAATATGTCACATCCTACACATTCACGAAACTTCCATCTGAGTGTTCATTTTCACATATGTACATCAATTTAAATATGTTTAAGGGAAATCCGCCCACTCATATAACACATGGGATCAGGAAAAAGAATTTGTATAGGGATAACAAACAAAAAGAAGTATTTTTTGAGGGTCACCACAGCTCCATCCCTGAAATTCATAATGAGATGAAGTAGGTATTATAATTTCTGCTTCCAGAAGAGAAAAGTGAAGCTCAAAAGAAAAAGTGCATCATGGTTTTAGGTCACTTTACAGAGTGACAGAGTTCTTATGCAAACCTAGATCTCTCTTGCCACAAAAGCACAGATTTTAGAGTGGTAAAGAGGACTAGGGATATGTTTTACAAGCAAACCTGACTCCTCTTATAAAATAATCCTCCATTTCTTACTCTGATCTACTCTTATCAGCCAAAGAACATTTGCTCAATGACAAAAGAATAAAAACCTCAAAAAATTATGTTAATTTCAATCACTAGGAAGATCCTTAAAAAAGACAGCTTAATGCTCCTCCCTTCTTTTTGAAGAAAGTCACTTTAAGCACAGTCATGAGACAGAATCCTCATTTTTATCCTGGCTTTGCTTTTCCCAAAGACAGACAGGTGAGTTCCAAAAGGAATAACGACTCTCAATAGGCAATAATGGAGGTGAATGGGGAGAATTAAGGTGTCCCAATCTCCAAGTCATCAATTATTTTTGAGGGCCTGTAGGGTTATCATATTATTAATTTATCCAGCCTGTAAAAAAATGCACGCTTCAGATTATCAAAACATTCTTGAATTTTTGATGCTTTCAAGTATATCATTCAATAATTAAAATCTATTATATTCCAAAACCAAAACACTTACTAACACTTCAGCAGATACTGGAAAGAAAAGAAATGGATTTTTTTTTTTGAGACAGGGTCTTGCTTTATAGTTGAGGCTGGCCCTGAGCTCACTATGTAGCCCAGGCAAGCCTTGAACTGAGCAGTCCTCCTGCCTCTGCCTCCCGAGTGCTGGGATTATAGGCATGAGCCACCAGGCCGGCAAGAAATGGAATTTTGATAGCAGATTTACTACCAAATTAAAATACAACTAGTTTAATGCTAAATCATTTTTCATATTCACTTTCTATATTTATAAAATACTCTCATATTTGAAGAGCAGCGTACTTTCTGCAAATGTCTACTGAATTCTACGAATGCCTTCTCCATCTGTATACACTCCACTCTACTAACCATATAAATCCTACCTCTAACTGTGAGTTATTCATATCCCCTTTGTCCACTTCATAAGAATTGTCCTCTCTCAGGCAGGATTATAATTTTTTTCTGACAAATTGAGTTGTTGTAGTGTGTTCTTAGTTATCAAAAATTCTCTTGTTAGCTTTGGAGTTTTGAACTGTTGAATATTCATGATGTGTTGAAAAGCATGACACACTGTGCAGATTCAGTCACACAAAATGGCATGTTGCATATCTACACATGGGACCTAGAAGAACACAGTTTGGCTAAGCTGTTTATGATCGTGAATGACTTTGTTCTTTGCTTCATGTGTCTCTCTTTTCTATAATGCACATATTAACTTTAAAAAATAAAGATTATTTTTAAAACTGAAAACAAAGAATTGTCCTTTCTCTATTTCTATTTGTACTTCTTCTCACTCAATTTGCATTTCACATACATATTAAATGTACTAAATATGCACTATGTGACATGTGCCAGACTACTGATAAAATGAATATCAAGATGTGTCATATTCGGTACAAATCGTCAATATCAATGTGGTCATAATGTATATATCAAATATACCCAAAAAATGGGTAAAAATTAGAATTAACTTGTGTAATACACTGGTACAAATTTCCCAATGTTCATACAATTATGAAGACTTTGTCTTTCACTCTGGATAAAATAGAGAAACACTAGAGTATTTGGAGCCCAAGAGGGAGAAAATCTGACTTAACAGCCTACTGGGTGAAGAAGGGACCATGTAAGAAGAAAGTACAATAATTCAGACAAGAGATGATTGAGACTTGGGTCCAGATGGGGGAATGGAGATGGTCAGAAGTAGCGATATTCTAATTAAAATTAAGGACTTTTGACAGGTCAGGCACAGTTCTAAGAAAAAGAAAAGAATCAAGGTTGACTCCGAAATTGTTGATCTGAGAAATTTTCAGAAGGATAGCACTGCCAAAAACCAAGATGCAAGAAACCATGGAGTTCCTTTGGGGAGGAAAAGCACCAATTCTGTTCAGGTCACGTTCAGTAAGTAACATGTCAGTTAGACATCCATAGGCTACACCTCATCAATTTCAAACAGACAATTGCATATACTAGTCTGGGGTGCAAGGGAGAGTTCAGGGTTAGAATTATAAATATGAGAGTCAGTGAAATATGGTTTTTAATGCCATGATACTAAATGAGATAACCAAGACAATTGTGTGGAGGAAGAATAAGGACCAACAACTAACTCCAGGACATATCAACATTAACAGATTTGCAAGACAGAGACAACCTGTTAAGGAGACCATATTGGAGCAGTCAGCAAGAAAGCAAGAGACAATGATATCTTGGAAACAAGGTGGCATAGGGAAAAATGGTCACCTCAGTCAAATACCTATGTGTCATATACGGTCAGGTGAGAACAAGACTAGCAATTGATTGTTGGTGTTAGCAATAGTTTGATCATTTCAAAAATATAGTTTCTGTGGAAGACAAAAGGCAAAACTGATTAGAATGGGTTTAAGGGAAAAATAGGAATGAGAAGTTAGTAACAGTGTAAGAAACTATTGGGAGATACTTTTCTATGCACAGATTCAGAGAAATTGGGTGGCAGCTAGTGGATAAGAGGTTCCAAGAGAATATTTCATAAAATGGCAGCAACGAAATCATGTCTGATGCTGATGTGAATGATGCAGTTTGGAAGGAAAGTGAATGATGCAGAGACAAGAAAACGACAATTACTGGGAATGATGTTCTCAGGCAATAGGGATTAGGGTCTAGTGCCGAGCTAGATGTCCCAAAAATGATACAATAGTAACTATGGGCAAAATAAGTCATCTCATTCCTACTAGCCCAGCCTCTCTGACTCTTAAGAGACACATATGCACACATGCACGCATGCATGCGTGCACACACACACACACACACACACACACTACACCTACTTTATCATTCATCTTCCTTAGTCACACGATCCTACCTTAGTATCTTCCAGGCATTAGTTCCAGGACATCCTGAGGATACGAAAATCCACAGAAGGTCATGCCCCTTAAATAAAATGTCATAGCCAGGCATGGTGGCTCAAGCCTGTAATCCCAGCACTTAAGTGACAGAGGCAGGAGGATTGCCACAAGTTCAAGGCTGCATAGTGAGACCCTGAACTACAAAGTGAGACCCTGTCTCAAAAAGCAAATGAAACAAAACAAAAATTGATGTAGTATTTGCATAAAAACTGTACAAATTATTTTGCACACCTTAAATCACCTCTAGATTGTACAATGTAAATGCTATGTAAACAGTTGTTGTACTGTACTATTCAGGGAATAATAACAAGAAAAAACAGGTATGCTCAGTACAACTATGTTGAGTACACAATTGTTTTTCAGGTATTTTCTATCCTTGATTAATTTAATCCATGGATACAAAGCCCACAGTACTGCCAAAATCTTTCCATTTCTGACTGCCTCCACTATCCGAGACAAAATTATTTTTCTATAAACTATGACAATAGTTTCACACATTTTTTAAGGAAATGGGGCAGAATACAGAGAGACAGAGAGATAGAAAAAGTCTCCAAGCTAAGGAACTGAGGCTATAGATCAGTGGTATATCACTTACCTAGTATGTATGAGGCTTTGAGTTTGATTCCTGGCACTGAAAAAAGAGAAAGAAGGAGCCGGAGGAGGAGAAAGAAGGAGAAGGAAAGAAGCCGATTCTTTTATTTAAGCAAAATGTTTACTGGTACATTTTAGATATACATAATAATAACATTCATCATAGAGAATTAGCACCTGTACATAGTACATCTTGATTTTTCTTTTTTCCCATTTCCTCTTCCCTTCAATCTCATCCCCTCCTTATGTACAAAAGCCTTATTTCCACTTTTTTCTTCTACTTCCTTTTTTGTCCCTTCTTTCCTTTACTCCCTCCATCCTCTGTTCTCCTTGAAAAGAAGCCAAATTTCAAGTGTATAGTTTGATCAATTTTCAAACTGAACATTCCAACAACACACCGAGTATAACCACCACCTAGATTAAGAAACAGAACTTTTGGAGGGCCTAACAATAGACTATCTGCCTAGTGTGTGTGATATCCTATGTTCAATCTATAATACCACCAAAAATAAAAAGGGAAGGAAAGAAGGAAGGGAGGGAGGGAAGGTGAGAGAGAGAGAGAGAGAGAGACAGACAGAGAAAAGCAGAAAAGAAATAATCAAAACCTTTCTCATACTGTTTGGATTTTTAAATCTTACAAACAAAATGATGCAGTATAGCTTCTTTTTTGTTTGATGCTGTGGCTCAAAATCATGTTTGATCCATCCACGTTGTTTGTGTGCAAAAATACTTCATTCTTTTTCTTTGCTGTATTGTGTTCCTTGGGAAAAATGTACCACAATTTACCCACTGTGCTGTTACTATTTGAATTGTTTCCAGGTTGGGAAATACCATGAATAGGTACCATAACATTTTTCCTTTATCTCTATTACTGCACGTATACAAACATTTCTCCTATGCATACGCACATGCGTAGCACTGTGCTGGTTCACAAATGGTATACACATTTATTTAGTAGATACTGTCTTTATTTCATTCTAGCCATTCTAGTGGTGTGTCCTTCTATCTCCCCAAGGTTCAATCACCTTTTCCACACATGGTTCCATTTTTTATTCCCTCCAAACTACTTTCCTAGTCAAAAACGGAGGAGTCTTCAACACAAATCTGAGTACACTTTTCCCTTTCTTAAAACATCTCAAAAGTGTAGATTTCAGCAGCACAGGAATGATACAGAGATGATTAGCATGGTTTCTGTGCAAGGACAGCACACAACTTCATGAAGCATTCCACATTTCTAGGCACAAAGATCCTCAGTAAGATACTGGCAAACATAATACAGCAAGTCATCAAGTAGCTCATATGCAAGAATGGTTCAACATATGCAAATCAATAAATATAATACACCATTTAACAGAACCAATGACAAGAATCACACAGTCATCTCAATAGGTGCCAAGAAAGCATTTGACAAAGTCCAACACCCATTCATGATAAAAATACTACAAAAAATTTGAATCAAAGGTCTTTTTTTCAATCTGATTAAAAGCCATCTATGACAAGCCAACAGCGTAAATACTAAATGGTTGAAAATTCAAAGTTTTCATTCTAAAATCAGTAACAAGACAAGGATGCCCACTATCATCATTCCTGTTCAATATAGTTCTGGAAATATTAGCCAGAGCAACTAAACAAAAGAAATAAGGATAGGAGCCAGGCGTGGTGGCTCATGCCTGTAATCCCAGCACTCAGGAGGCAGAAACAGGAGGATTGCTGAGTTCGAGGCTTGCCTGGGCTACAGAGTGAGCTTAGAGCCAGCCTGAACTACAAAGCAAGACCCTGTCTCAAAAAAAAAAAAATAAGGATAGGAAAGGAAGAAGTTAGAATTATCATTATTTGTAAATGACGTGGTATTCTACACAGAGGACCCAAAAGTCTCCACCAAAAGTCTTCTAGATTTAATAACCAAACTCAGTAGCTTTGCTGGACACAAAGTCAACACTCAAAAATCAACAGTATTCCTGTACACAAATAACAAGCCCATGGAGAGAGAAATCAGGGAAACAGAACTTTCACAGTAATATTCAAAAAAATGAAACACCTATGAATCACTCTAACAAAGTAAGTACAAGACCTTTGTATTGAAAATGACAGCACACTGTAAAAGGACATCAAAGAAGATATCAGAAAACAGAAAGATATCCCTTGTTGAGTAAGAAGAACCAATATAGTGAAAATGGCCATACTTCCAAAATTGTTATGCAAATTTGATGTGATCTTGATTGAAATATCAACAGCATATCTCACAGGATTAAAGAAACCAATCCTAAAATTCATTTGGAATCAGAAGCAAAAGCAATCCTGGGCAACAAAAGCAAGGAAGGGGACATCACAATCCATGACTTGAAGTTATATTACAGAGCTACTATGATTTAAAAAAGACAGACAGACAGACAGAGAGACAAACAGACAAAGAGAGAGCATGGTACTGGCAAAAAAAAAAAAAAACAGATCTGAGGAACAGATTAGAAAATGAAGAAACAATTCCAAGCAAAATCAGCTACTTTATCTTCAACAAAGGAGACAAAAACCCTCAGTGGAAGAAAGCCTCTTTAATAAATGGTGCTAGGAATACTGACTCCCCACGTGCAGAAGGTTAAACTTGGACCCATATCTATCATCAAGCAGTAAATTAAAAACAAGATGGATCAAAGGTCTAAATAGAAACATTTAATTTGCTAGAAGATAAAATAGGTAAAACTCTTGAAGACATTGGCCTAGGAAGACTTTATAAACAAAATCCTGATCTCATAGGAAATAACACAAAGAATCAACAACTGGGATCTCATCTTATTAAAAAGCTTTTGCAGTGGCTCACGCCTGTAATCCCAGCACTCAGGAGGCAGAGACAGGAGGATTGCTGAGTTCGTGGTGGCTTGCCTGGGCACCATAGTGAGCTCAGGGCCAGCCTGAACTACAAAGCGAGACCCTGTCTCAAAAATAAAAAAAAATAAAAAATAAAAAAAAAAAAAAAGCTTTCGCAGAGCAAAACAACCCACCAACAGAGAGAAGCAACAACCCACAAAATGGGGAAAAAACTGCCAGGTATTCTTCAAACAAAGGAATAATATCAGAACATATTTTTAAAATTCAAAAAAAAAAAGGGGGTGGAGATTTAGCTCAGTGGTTCCGGTGCCTGCCTAGTAAGCGCAAGGTCGCTGATTCAATCCAGGTAACTACATACAACAATACTGGGCGTGGTGACTCACACCCACCGGCAATCAGTACCACATACCACAAATGCCAGGCTTGGTGGCTCAAACCTGTAATCCCAGCACTTGGTAGGCAGAGACAGGAGGATTGCTGAGTTTGAGGCTTGCCTGAACTACATAGCGAGCTCGGGGCAGTCTGAACTACAAAGTGAGACCATGTCTGGAAAAAAAAAAAAAAACTCAAAAAAATCAGAACCCTCAAATTTAAAGACCCATTCCAAAAATGGGCATTTGAAATAAATACACACTTCTCAGATGAAGTATAAATGGAAAATAAATATATAAAAAGTGTCCAACATGGCAGGTAATTTGAGAAATGCAAACTAAAACAACACTGAGATGCCATCTCACACCACAGAGCATAGCTATCCTCAAGAAATTAACCAATAACAAATGCTGGCAGGACTGTGAGGAAAAAGAAACCCCTCTCCATTGTTGGTGGGAATACAAATTGCTGCAATCACTGTGAAAATTAGTATGGAGACTCCTCAAAAAACTAAAACTAGCTGATCCAACTATTCTCCTTCTGGATATGTGTCTGAAAGAGTTAAGAGCATCATACTACAGCAATACATGCATGCTCATGTTTATAGAACCACAATTTCTAATAGCTAAATCTTAAAAATGGCCTATATGCCCATCAACGGATGAATGGATAAACAAATGTGCTTTTTGTATGTAATGGAGTACTACTCTTGCATAAAGAAAGATCTACTTGATACATTTTAGGCTAATAGATGCACCTTGAGACCATAGTTTTAAGTGAAATAAATCAACTACATAATGTTTAAAATATTGCATTGTTTCTCTCGTGTGAGAAACCAAAAATATAAATAAGAATCAAAAGGGATGATAGATATTGGGAAATAGGATGAAAATGTTCAAATGGAAAGGGATGGGAAGGGAAAAGAGAAGGAAAGGAAAAGGGGGAAAGAATAAAGAGAAAAATGGAAAAGAAGTTTCTGTAAGGAGAAAAAGAAAGTTTGAAGGAAAAAATAAGAATCAAGATATATGATGCAGACATCAATTTCCTATGCTAATGTGATTATCATATCAAAAAGTACCAATAAAGTTATTTTTTTAAAAGTCCCAGTGTTTCCAATTGTGCTTGAAATAATCCAAACCTCCATGTCCCTGGGTCTGGCTTCTGCATCTTTATCTGACTTCATCTTCTTACCCACACACACTTCATTCCCTGTGCTTCAGCCTTGCCCTCATCCTCCGCACCACCCAACAACCCAAGCCCTCTTCCTCCTCAGGACTTTGCATGTGTTGGGCACATCCACCCTGCCACATACATAACTATTATTATTCTTTTAGGTTTCAACTTACGAGTCACTTCCTCAGTGACTTACATGGCCTCACTACCAAGAGTTTATTTCCTTAGCAGCACTTAAAACAGCATTTTTCTTTCTTTACTTTTTCATATCCTATCACCAGACAATGAGCTCCATGAGAAAAAGGACATGGCATTCTTGGTCCACACTGAATGCCCACAATACCTGACTCACACCAGAAGCTCAGTGCATACTAAGCTTTGGATTGATTTAGCAAGTAATAACCTGTGGAAGGGGTTTAAGATAAGCAGCCCTTTAAAAATGAGGAATCAACATAGGAAAATGTCTTGAGAGAAGTGTTATTTATATGTCGGTGAAACTACTCTTTACTGAGGACCCACGGAATGGGATAAACCTGTTGCACCACAAGCAACAGAGACCTCCTCAGGGTGCCCCCTATTTTCCCAGAGCATCTTTTCCAGTACAGGTAAACTTGAGGTACCTTGGGACCTCTGCTCCCTGCTTTGATCAACTTTATATAGATTTTTCCCTTTCTTAAATGCACAGCATTTAATTTACCTGATTTCTTATTTCAGAAAGTTTGTGGAGCATTTTCCGCAAATACAATGTTGACAAATTATCACTTAATAAATTGAAAAACTACTAAAAAATAAACAATAGCCATCCATGCTCTACCACCCAGAAAAATGCAAATTTATCTCCTTCAAGTCTTTGTTCTTCCTTTTTTCCTTTATTGCTAGTGTTGATCAAAAGACTCAGGGAATGGACCGGAGATTTAGCTCAGTGGTTCCAGCGCCTGCCTCACAAGCGCAAGGTCCTGAGTTCAATACCAGTAACCACATACAATACTGGGCGTGGTGACTCACACCTACCAACAATCCGCACCACATACCATGGTGCCGGGCATGGTGGCTCACGCCTGTCATCCCAGCACTCGGGAGGCAGAGACAGGAGGATTGCTGAGTTCCAGGCTTGCCTGGGCTACAGAGTGAGCTGAGGGCCAGCCTGAACTGCAAAGCGGGACCCTGTCTCAAAAAAAAAAAAAAAAAAAAAAAGACTCAGGGAAGAACTTGACTGAAACCACTATGTAAAGTAGAGCATTTGGGAGATTTAATTAATCAAGCTCACCTTGTCCCCTTTGCCCAAAAGCAGTGGAGATTATTAAAAGCTTCAGTTAAAGGACCTACTTTCAGCTCATTTGCTCTAATCACCTTCCACCCCTTTTCTTTGTACCCTCATGAGGGATACCAGGGAGCCTGGCGGTATTGCAGCAATCTAGTGAATTGCCAAGTTAAGTGAATACAGCATCCCCCAGAAGCCACACATGCCTCCTTTCCCTGAAAATAGCAAATTCTGTTTGGAAAAATGCATCACATATGGGATCCCTACTGTGACAGGCACAGTGCTGAGCACCTTTCATAACTTACTGCATCTTCACAATGACCCTAGAAGCAAGTATTGGATCCAGTCTGCAGATGAGAATGTTGAAGCTCACTGAGGAGGGGGAACTGTCCAAAGTTCCACTTAGTGAGTGGCTGGGTTGAGCCTGTATGCAGATCTCTCTGGCTCTTTCCATGCTGATAATTTTAGCCTTGGATATGAACTGATAAAATCAAAGGAAGAAGAACAGAGGGGGTTCTTTCCTGTGCTGGGTTTAAATTGCTCACAAGCTTACAATTCGGGTTATCTAAAGGGGACTGGGGAAACAGCCAATTAATTGAGATCATCACGGGGTAAGATTACTACTTAATAGACTAGCTAAACCCTCAGGACATGGCCTCAATACAGCCATAATTTCATATAGTCGTTTTTCTTCCCCTGATACAATTAGATGTCTAATTCCCCACCATACTTTTGATGAGTTCACGTTACACAATCCACACTTGCCTGAGGATCTGGGCCAGAAGTGGGCAGGGCATGGTTCGGCAGTGCCAGGCCATGGTTTGCTTTGTGAACTTCAGCTCCAGGAGCAAGGTCAGGGGCAGATCCTGGGGACAGGATTGAACCCCATGCTTGCTTTGTCCTAGGAACAGAAGTATGCTGGGTTTTCTATAAACACTATGGATGGGAGAAAAATTAAGGCCAAAAATCTAGAAATCATATCTGCTAAATGAGGAGAGTCTTCAACTAAAACAGGTCAGCACTAGCGCTGGGGGAAGCTTCTTATCTTTAGCCCTATCAAGAGCCAGCCTTCCTTCAGCAGCTGTCTGCTCCCTCCTACATTGCCTCCTTGTGGTGAACCAAACTGAACTACTCCTGACCTAGTGTCCTCCATGCCCCAGGTGAAAGGCAAGGTCACTGCCAGCCATTCTGAGCCACCTGTCGCTTGGAGTCCAACAGGGTGCTACAGTGAAACCAACTTCCTCTACTGACAGGAAAGCAATAACCTTTTCTCCCAGTGATGAAGCTCAGTGTAGTGCTTCCCTTCCAAAAGAGAGTGGGTGGTCCGAGGCCCCTGAGAGATCCATCCCTGCAAGTGCCCAGAGAAGCACTCCCTCAAAGAGTGTACCGAGGAGGTAACATGCCCCAGCCCAACAGTTACTTGCTCGGAGGCACTCTCTCTGCTCATACAAAGCAGACTTCCCCTCACCTTCACTGAGGTGACAAGCCAGTGGGGAAAGCAAGCATGGAATGTCAGCAAAAAGATGTTGCTGAGCATGGTGGTGCATACCTACAATCCAACACTCTGGGAGGTTGGGGCAGGAGAACTGCCAAGTTCAAATCCATCTGGGTAACTTAGCAAGATTCTGTATTAAGATACAAAAAAAAAGGATCTGGGGTTGTAGTTCAATACCAAGGTAGGGTCCTGTTACACCAAAACTGCACCACAAAGGGGGAGTAGGAGAGGAACAAAGGAGGACGATGCAGAGTGGTGGGCACTTGCAATACTAAAAACACGAGAAGTGGACAGGAAGATCACAAGTTGGAGCCCATCCTGGGCACCTCAGTGACCTACCAAACGCTGTCCAAGAAAAAAAGTAGCTGGGTATATAGCTCACTGTGAAGGCCCTCGGATCAGGCCTCAGGACCAAGAGGGAGTGAGGGAGAAAGAGAGAGGAGCAGAAGGTAATTACACATTATGGTAAGCATTGTGAAGAAAAAAAGAGAAGTATGAGGAATAATAAGAGAGAGAACAAAGAACTTCAAGAACATTTTAATCACTTCACTGTCGCTGCCATGAGGAGGCTGAACAGAGAGACTACAAGCTGCTCCAGAGCTACTGCATTGGCCTGCAGTGGTGGTGATGAGGCCTGAACCACAGGGCCAGTGGTAGAAGGGCGATGTGATCCAAGCAGCTACATATTTTGGACACAGAATCAGCAGTACTTGATGGTCCTGGAGAACTGAGTGCTTGGGAAGACAGGGGAAGGTGAGCTAATTCTCCATCTGGAACTGGACTTGAAATTTTGAGTCTACAGTAGGCAACACTGTGGGGCTTCAAAACCTAGAACAGCAAGCCAAGAGGTGGGGCTGTTACTGTGCCTTAAGGGAGACACTGTAAGAGCTCTGGCCCCCAAAGTATCTTCCCACCTGGGTCCCAAAGAAAGTGAGGTTTTCTGTGGCAACCAGCCTCCTTCACTGTGCTTTATCCCTCTATATCACACCTTTCAGAATCCCAAAATTCTCACAGTGTCTCTGGCTAGGAACTTTTTTGGGAAACTTATCTATTTTTTTCAAAGTAAACTAAGGTCATAGCCAAAGTATCAATGCCAAGCACCAAGTTTAAAAAGTAAGAAATTTTTTAAAAATCATTACATGTTCAAATATTCACTTTCTGAACATCTTTCAAGTTTGTGGCCCTGAGGAAGTGTTGTTACAGTATCTGATTCCCCAGTCCTCATTTGGTTCAGGATGCAGCTGTGCATACAGAAGGTGGCCAGAGGCACAGTTTTATCACCTTCCAGGTAGTGTTGTGTATGTGTACCTGCCGCACACCCAAGGACATGCACTGTCTATATGGTGAGATTACAACACAGGGAGTGATTCCCATAACCACCCACATTTGGGGTCGGATTACTTTAGCATCACACCTGATCTATGTGTAAATACTCTGCCACTGAACATCCAATAAGGAGCCTAAAAACTATGTGAATAGCTGTCACGAGCATCAGAAAATTATGCACTGTGTAATGGAGGGGACATGCTTTGGAACTCACCATTTAGGGTCTCTGTGTTCCTGGAAATTGATTCAACCTCTTTGACATAGTTTCTGCTCTTGTGAAAAGGAAGAACACTTACCTAAACTGTGAGGTTAGGGTAAGAATTGAACAAAATCATTCTTCAGGGAATACCTGGCATGTACTAAACCCCTAACAAATGCTCAGTAGTCACTGTGATGTAGTAGACTTTTAATCTTATAGTTTATGCATCTTAAAGTAGATGTATTTTCTATTCCTTCTATACTTTAATAGAAGAAGGTTAGCTATTTTGACCTTGTTTTCTAGCCTGAAGATTTTCAGAAAATGTTGAAAACTGACCTAGGCCTTGTCATTTCGGAAAGAAAAGAGACTCTGAAGAGGAAGAATATGGAGATTTCACATTTTGAATCCATAGAAACCTTTTCAGGTGAACATACTGTCAAAAATGAGTATAAAGGGCTGGAGGGTTAGCTCAGTGGTTCCGGCACCTGCCTTGCAAGCGCAAGGACCTGAGATCAATCCCCAGTAACCACGTATAATGCTGGGCGTGGAGACACGCCCACCAACAATCAATACCGCATACCACAATGCCGGACTTGGTGGCTCACGCCTGTCATCCCAGCACTCGGGAGGCAGAGACAGGAGGATTGCTGAGTTTGTGGCAGCTTGCCTGGGCACCATAGTGAGCTCAGGGCCAGCCTGAACTACAAAGCGAGACCCTGTCTCCAAAAGGCCAAAAAAAAAAAAAAAATGAGTATAAAGCCGGGTGTGGTGACTCACGCCTATCATCCCAGCACTGAGGAGGCACAGACAGGAGGATTGCTGAGTTCAAGGCTTGCCTGGGCTACAGAGTGAGCTCAGGGCCAGCCTGAACTATAAAGTGAGACCCTGTCTCAAAAAAAAAAATGAGTATAAAAATAAATTTTACTTAATTGATATTTAATCAAATTTTTTCAATATAACTAAAATAGCTCCAGTGACAATACATAATTACCAAGAAAGAATAATTTCAACTGTAATTTTCTATATTAAGTTTTTTAATTTTTTAACAACTGAACATAATGCCTTTCAAAAAAGTTTTTCTTAACTGGGCTTTAACCTGCCAAAGACCTATCTCTGTCACCATGTACTAAACAAAAGTCAAAGTGGATTAGAGACTTAAATGTGAAAAACAGAAACACTAAACCTGCTCCAAAACAGGTTAGGTAAAACTCTTGGAGACATTGGCTTAGGGAAAGACTTTATGAACAAAAACCTCTATAGCACAAGATCTAGCAGAAGAAATCAACAAATGGGATCTCTTTTTATTAAAAACCTGCACAGCAAAGGAAACCACCAGCAGAGTGAAAAGACAAACAAATTGAGAAAAAATCTTTACCAGCTGTCTCTCAGACAAAGGCCTACTACCTAGAATATATAAAGAGCTTTAAAAAAAATCAGTCCCCCCAAATTTAAAGACCTAATTCAAAAATGGGCAGCTGAAATGAAAAGTTCTTCCACTTTTCAGAGGAAGAACTAAAAGCTGCCAAGAACCATAGGAAGAAATGCTGAACTTCACTGGTCATTTGAGAGATGTTGAAAACGACACTAAGATTTCATCTCACTCCACAAAGAATGGCTGCTATTTCCAAAGTAGCCAGCAACAAATGCTGGCGAGGCTGCAGAGAAAAAGGAACCATTCTCCACTGCTGGTGGGAATGTAGACTGGTACAACCTCTATGGAAGTCAATGTGGAGGTTTTCTCAAAAATCTAGGATTAGAGGTCTCATTTGACCCTGTTATTGCCCTGCTAGGAATATACGCAAAAGAATTAAAAGAATCATATCATAGAGACATATATGCACCCATGTTCATAGCAGCTCAATTTGTGATAGCTCAATCTTGGAAACAACCCAGATGCCCATCAACTGGAGACTGGATAATGAAGATGCGGTTTTTCTATAAAATAGAGAATTACTCTGCCTTAAAGAATGATAAGTTTGAGTCATTTATACTCAAATGGATGTACCTTCAGGACATACTCATAAGTGAAATAAATAGGTCACAGATGTGTAAATATCATATCCATTCTCTGGTATGAGAAACTGAAGATGTTAGTGAGTTCTAGAATGTATGATGGATATTGTGAAATAGAAAATATTCAAAGGGAAATGTGGTAGAGGGATGAATAATGAGTAAAGAAAAATGTGATGGTAATAAAAAAAGGGAAATAAAACTTATGTATCTAAGAGTGGGGGTTGTGAGGTGGGTAGGGGAATGGGGAAAAAATGAGAATTAAATCATGTCATATACTGGTACAAATTCCCAATATTGAGTGTGATCAGGATGTGTATATACAATGTACCAATAAAGATAAAAATAAACTAAAACAAGTTTTTCTTGAACTGTATCTTTCATTATATGTCCACTAACATTTTGTGCATATTTCTGATTAGGAAATGAACATGTTTTACCTGGTTATTAGAACTATTAAGGTATGGCTATATGTAAGGAATATGAAAATGTAATCATAAAATTTACATTTTCAAAGAGTATTTGATGATTTTAGAAAATGTTCATAACATGTTTTCAGGTGGCACAGTTTACAAAATAGTGTATTTGCAGTGTGATTTCATTTTTTAAATGCACATGACTTCACATATGTATATGACAAAATCTTGGAAGGCCAGCAGTTCATGATGTCTTCAGTAGTTACTTTGAACAGCTGAATTGTGGGGGACATACAATGTTTTCTTCTTTAAACTCCTGTCTTTTGAATTGTCCACCAGAAATATCTATTACTTCTATAATGAGTTAAGGACATATTCTTTTAGAATGATTTGTAAGTTTTTTTCTATACTCTCTACATCTTGGTATAAATGTAACTGTACATTCATTAAGAGTCTTAACCCCATAACTGCATCTTCCCTTATAACTACAATACTTTCGTTTTGTCCAGCAGTATGAAACATTATGAACATCATGGGATCTAAGGAAAATAAGTATCCTCTTGCAAGTGATTGGATGGGTCTATTTAGGCTGTATCCAGTGTTCCCTCAGATGAATTAAAAGCTCAACATGTGCTGCCCTGTGGAGAAGCCCCTGAGGGAGCAGGGAGCTGACATGTGGGCTCCACCTGCATATCCAGCTGCTCACTAACCTTGTTCCTCACTGAAAGCCCAAGGAAACTGCATGTCTCAGCCTTTCAGCCCAAGAGACTCAGCAGGTCTTGCTGAGACAGTAACAGAGTTTGGTTAAAGGACTTTTTTCTAGAACCCATATAACAGTACACCACAATCCAGGTGATTTAGACAGCAGAACTCGATTTTCTCCCAGTTCTACAGACTAAAGTGTCAGCGGGACTGATTTCCTGAGGCTGCTCGTCCTGGACTGAAAAGAACTGTGTTCTCCCTGTGTCTTTGCCCAGTCTTCCCTCTGTGTGAGTCTGTATGCTAATCTCTTGTTAGAACACAAGTCTTGTTGGATTAAAGCCTAACTGTATAACCTCATTTTGCCTTAATTACCTCTCTAAAGATCTTATCTTCAAATAAGGACATCCCTTAATGTACTGAGGGTTAAATCTATGAATTCTGGCAGGTTCCAGTTCAGCCCATAACACATTTCTATCAATGAAATGGACATAGAAATTTAAAGAAATATGTATGATAGATGCAAAGAAGTCTAATGTGATACTGTAAAAGATACTGTGATTACCCAAAAACTTCTCAAAATATAGCTAGAGTTCTAGTCTCTGCATGTTGTTATACCAGAGCAGAGTTTAATGAAGGAGATTTTCAGGTGGGGGACCTTTTATACATTCTCTCTCAAGCAATCATGTCAGCTGCCAATTCACTTTCAATTTTAGAACCATCCCACATTTATCCATTAAAGACAGATTGTTTATGTGCTCATTTGAATATTTCACTGCATTTGCCTTTATTATGGCAAATAAATGTGTAGAAAATGGATAATGATGGGCTAAAAATGGTTACTAGAAGTCTCATAACTTACTACAATTGACAAGAAAAAATGAGAATTATTATGTAAGCTTCAATAAGAGACTTTCTCAAATAAAGTTCGCTGATCTTAAGCTGATGTGCATAACTTTGTGAAGGAAAAACGAAAAGCTAAGTACAACATAGACCAAGTTCCAAATCAGATGTCCTGAGCTTGGGTCTATAAGATGAGACACGTGGAACATACTGCAAGATCTTCAGCTCATAGAGAATGGAACTGCCCTTCCAAATCCAAATATCCTGTACAGTCTTCACATGTGCAGCATTTGCACACTTGATTTTAAGAACTGTGTAGGAGAAAAACTATAGGAAAACAAAGAATCCTCTATTGGAGGCAAGGGATCACTTGATATGTGTTTTTTTTTGCTGACATTTCAACAAATAATATACAACAAACAACTCCAGTAAGAATGGCTCAACAAGTCCTTAGCCACCATCTTGAAGCATTCTTTTTTTTTTTTTTTTTTTTTTTTTTTTTTTTCCTGAGGCAGGGTTTCGCTTTGTAGTTCAGGCTGGCCCTGAGCTCACTTTGTAGCCCAGGCAAGCCTCGAACTCAGCAATCCTCCTGCCTCTGCCTTCCAAGTGCTTGGGATTACAGGTGTGAGCCACCGCGCCCGGCTGAAGCATTCTTTCTGCACGATTCTTGAGTCATTTTATGCTTTTCTCTACCCAGATATATTCAGGAAATTCATTATTTTGTGAATTCTGCTTTTATTTCCTACTTGTTTCGCTTCCCTTTCATCACTGTGTGGAAAACTGGAACTCTTGCACACTCATGGTGGAACTACAAAATGGTGCAGGCATCACAGGGCAGGTCCTCAAACATGCAAACATAAAATTACCATATATTTTTGGATATGATTTAAAAATAATTGAGAGCTGGTCTTAAAAGGTTATTTGTACAGGTATGCTCATAATGGCATCGTTACAAAAGCCAAAAAACAGCCAGGCGTGGTGGCTCATGCCTGTAATCCCAGCACTCGGGAGGCAGAGACAGGAGGGTTGCTGAGTTCGAGGCTTGCCTGGGCTCCATAGTGAGCTCAGGGCCAGCCTGAACTACAAAGCAAGACTCTGTCTCAAAAAAAAAAAAAACAGCCAAAAAACAGAAGCAAACCATGTGTCCACTAGCATATGAATGAATCTAATATTGCTTTCTAGAATAAAGTTTATGTCAGACTCCCCAAAGTTAAAGACTCAACCCAAGAATGAACATCTAAAATGAATACACACTTCTCAGATAAAGAAGTACAGACAACAAATAAACATATGAAAAAGTGCTCAACATTGCTGGTCATTCAAGAAATGCAAATTACAACATGGAGACGCCATTTCACTCCAGAAAGAATAGCTATCAAGAAATCAACCAGCAACAATCCTGATGAATCTGAGAGAAAGAACCCTTCTCCACTGCTGTTGGAATTGCAAATTGGTACAACCAGTGTGAAAATTAGCATGGCGATTGCTCTAAAAGCTAGAACTAGAGGTTCCATTTGACTCAGAGATTCCATTTAATGCTTCTATTAAGTGATAAGGGTTTCCACGAAATGTTAACTCCAGCCCGGTGCCGGTGGCTCGGCTATGGCTAGAACTATCCACCAGAGGGCTCCCGGGATGCATCGTTTACAAAACTGCGAAAGTGAACAGCACAAAAAAGAGGCCAGCTTAATCATAGTTACTTGAGGATCAACCTCAACCAGCTTAAGAAAAACGAGAAGCGTTTTTCTGTCTGAAGGTAGAGCCTGTTTATTTTCTCACAGATGGCAGGCTGCATCCACAAACCCCTCCACAGGAGTTAGTGTGTCCGGCCTTTGCCTCCTCCCAAACAGTGAACTTCTGTTCCCACCGAGACTTCTCTATCACCTTGGCCTATGCTAATGGAGAAGAGGACAAGAAGAGTGTCTAAAAACCACTCTCACTGCCTCTGTTCTCTATGCTGTGAAAAGATTAAGAGAAATCTGCCTCCTTCCTCATGTCTAAAGTCAAGGAAGTAATGTCAATTTTCTGTCACTTTGGCGCCCAATTTCTTCGTTGAGGAGAGTAACAAAGATAATCCAATGATACCAAAGCCATGAACTATAGAAGAAAAAAGTCAATACATTAAACTTCACTAAAATTAAAACTTTTGCTTTACAAAAAAAAAAAGAGGAAAATGAAAAGATACCACCCCGAAGAAAATATTTACACATCATATAGTTGGAATTCATTGTATTCAGAATACAGGAAAAAAGTCTTATGACTCGATGATTAAAGACAAATACCTCAATTTTAAAATAACGGGCAGAAGATTTAAAATGACTTTTTTGCCAAGGAAAATACATGGATAGCAAACACTTGAAAAGATGTTCAATGTTATCGGTCATTAAGAAAACGCAAGTCTGGGCCGGAGGGTTAGCTCAGTGGTTCCAGAGCCTGACTCACAAGCGCAAGGTCCTGAGTTCGATCCCTGGAAACCACATACAATGCTGGGCATGGAGACTCACGCCCACCAACAATCAATACTGCATACCACAGTGCCGGGCGTGGTGGCTCACGCCTGTAATCCCAGCACTCGGGAGGCAGAGACAGGAGGATTGCTGAGTTCCAGGCTTGCCTGGGCTACATAGTGAGCTCAGTGCCAGCCTGAACTACAAAGCAAGACCCTGTCTCAAAAAAAAAAAAAGAAAGAAAGAAAGAAAACTCAAGTCAAATACACAATGAGAAAACATCACACCTCCTACTAGAACAGCTATAATCAAAAAGGCAAATAATGGTAAGAGTAGGTAAGGATGTGCAAAAGCTCTCTTAGATCACTAGAGGACATGAAAAGTGGTACAGTTCCTAAAGGAAAACAATTTGGCCTATTCCTAAGCTGAACACACTCACTTACCATGTGGCCCAGCAAGTGCATTTCCAGGTATCCCAAGAAGAATAAAAACCCTGCTGGGCATGTACTTCACACCTGTCATCCCAGCACTCTGAGAGGCTGATGCAGGAGGACCTCAAGGTCATCCCCAGCCCAGGAAACTTAGTGATTCTGTCTTTAAGATATAAAGGGGTGGGGTGTTGGGTACATAGTATAGTTCAGTGTGAAGACCCTGGGTTCAATCTCAGTACTGAAAAAAAAAGAGAAAGAAAAATCTGTATCTACTTGAAGATCCTCATAAGTAAACATGCGCAATGACCTCAAAACAACCGTCATGTTCCCCACCTGGTAAAAGAAGCCATTTTGGATAAACAGAATGATGGGTTCCACAGAATCGGGGTATGTTTCATGCACATGCAACAACCAGTGCAGGTGCACTCGGTGCCACACTCAGAAGTGTCCCATGTTCAGACCTCAGTACTCTGAGGTCATCTCAAATTATTTATTATTGTTCAGTACTGAGATTGAAGCCCTCTCCTCATACATTCTGTGGCACGGCTCTATCACTAACACCACCAACCCTGAAACTCTGAATGATTTATCTTTGAGTGTCTATTTTGTAAGTGAGGTCTAATGTAATTGGTATGAACTCTCTGCATCTAAGCACATCCCAGGATGGATGGTGCTTTCCTCTTGAAGGTCACTTGTCCTCTGTGAGTTGAAGCACTTGGTCCACAAGAAATGGAAACATATGGTTTGGTTTGCCTGGCCCTGGCCAGTGGTTGAGGGGAAAGATGACCCCATGGCCATGTATGAATGCTGAGTCATGGGGCCCCCATGACTATCTCCACCCCAGAAGAGAAGACAACAGTAAATGGCACCATTGTGTGCTAAGAAAGATTGCAAAAGGAGGAAAGAGCATTAGACCTTATAAGTGTCTTTCCCTGATTTCTGTACAAAAGTTCTGTCATTTCATTTTGTAGTAGGCGCACAAAGTATGTAACCAGTGTTGGACGACCTACTGAGCAATGATGAAAAGGAACACACTAATAATAATGCACCTCCCTATAACCAAGTCAGAAGCCACAGTCCACCCACACAACTGGCCTGGGCCAGCAGAGACTCAGCTAGAGCCAAAAAAACCACGTCACTGAAGGACCTAGCAAGGGATTCCGCGAGTTTGGTGGAGGGCAGACAGAAAATGGGGCACAGAGCCATGAGGATGGTATGAACACTCTTGAGGGGGGTCTGGACTTTTGCGGGACACACAATAGTGGCTGCTCACCACTATCAAACATTATATAGGGTGAGTAGTTACCTAAGTGATTTACACCAGGACACTGGGAGGTGCACCTATGCTGGAGCCTCGCTGACACACTTTCCCCGATATCATTTTTCACAGCCATCTTGGGCTTTGTCTTCCTTACACACCACCACTAGCCATAGCACTGAGAACACCTTGGGCACTGAATAAACTTCTGCTGAGGATGCAACAGTGCTGGTACTTGGGAAGCACATGGTATTCAAATCCTATAAAAAGAAATCAAGGAAGAGTGAAAGCCTACTGGCCATCCTGCAATTTCTGTGTTATCAGATTAGTAATCAAAAGAGATATTTTTGTGATGGGCAAAATTCTAAGAGGGATCCCTGTCCCAGGGTGGTCATGTTCTGTATCCCTTTCCTCTTTACTGTGGCCATGATGCTGAGAAGCCTCATTTGGCAAACAGCCTAGATGCCTGTCAGGCCCCATAGGGAGCTTCAGCTAAATTCTAGAAAACAGCTGGAGCCTTCGGTCATGCAGCTGCAAGGAAAAGAAATGAGTTACATAAATGAGCTCAGAAGCTACTCATCTTCAGGTGAGAACATAGCTCAGCTTCAGCCTTGACTGAAAATACATGGCTTGATGACCATAAAATCTTATGGGGCAAATAAGACTCAGTTTGATGTCAGCTTTATCACACAGACATTAGAATACTAGGAAGTTCCCATATCTGAAGGACAGGGAAGCTTTGTGAAAGAGCCTGCACCAGTACCTGGCATACAATAGGTAATAGATAAATGTTAGGTTACCCACGTGAAGACTCTTCCCTACAAAAGTACACTTGAGGGCTGGAGATTTAGCTCAGTGGTTCTGGCACCTGCCTCGCAAGCACAAGGTCCTGAGTTAGATCCCGGTAACCACATACAATGCTGGGCATGGTTACTCACGCCCACCAGCAATCAATACCACATACCACAGTGCTGGGCGTGGTGGTTCATGCTTGTAATCCCAGCACTCGGGAGGCAGAGACAGGAGGATTGCTGAGTTCCAGGCTTGCCTGGGCTACATAGTGAGCTCAGGGCCAGCCTGAATTACAAAGCGAGACCCTGTCTCAAAAAAAAAAAAAATAGTACACTTGAACAGCGGCCTTCTAGAGACAATAGGTCCAGTTTATTTTCGTACCTAGGCTAAGGAGACTCCGAGGAGCCAGCACAGGATGTATTTTAGGATAGTGACTTTCTAATGCTCTCACACATCTCCATGTGGACACCGTATGCACCAGTGAATGCACACTTTCACATACAGGGAGCTCAACATACCGACCTTATCTGCATCAAAGAACAATAAGTGACCCAGAGCTACAAGTTACAGCTTAAATTTATGAACAAAAAGAGTTCCAAGTCCTCTTCCATACAGTGGAAGCTCTGGGGAAGACCGCTTTTAATCAAATGGGGAATGACTAGGGGACATGCAGCTGCCAAAGAAAAGACCAATGAACAATCTCTTCAAAGAGATTCATTCCCCAAATTCATTCTCCTCAGAGATCCTTTCCTCCCCAGTCATTTTTCCCTTTCTGTGCTGGGGAGTAAACCCCAGGAAGGCAAGTGCCCGAACACTGAGTTTTTTAAAGTTTTTATTTTGAGACAAGCTGTTTGCAGGCTGGCTTCAAACTTGTGATCCTCCTGCTCCTGGGTAGGTAGAACTGCAGGTTTATAGCAGTGTGCTCAGACAGTGAGACCTTTCGTAATGAACCCTCTCTATGGTCCTCTACCAAGGCAGCCTTCATGGTTTCCTGTGGCTTCCTGAGAGTGTACTAGGATACAAAGCCAAGCGTTACTCACTTTCATTCAGCTATCTCATTTTTCCCCTCTGGACTCCCAAGCCCCAGGCTGTGGATGAGTTCCTGGAGCTGGGTGAGGCACCTCCCGACATGCACGCCTCGATATATCACAGCGATCTTCCCTTTTCCACAGTGCATCTTCCCTGCTTCTCCAAAATGCTCCTCTGCTTGCACCTCCCCACCAAATCCAAACCCAAACCACTCCTTCTTGTATCTCCAGTTCTGGACTAAGTAGCACTATCCCTCAGCTTTTTCCTAGTCTGCTCCCCGAGCAGTTTTCCCCATTTTTAAAGATAGCTTTGAATGTGATGTATTCTGGGCATTTGTTTATTTATCTACAAGTTAATAGTGAACTTTCCAAGGACAGGAAACATGACTTCTTATCTTTGCAGCCCATCAATTTATCCCAAGAGCTGGCAAAGGGATGTTACTCAAAACATGGCAGCTGAAATAAATGCAACTACATTGCACCCTTTCTCATCACTGCAATTTTATGAAACAGGTATTCCCTGAGAAAGCTTCAAGTTTTGATAAATATTGGAAATGGATTTTTCTTAAAGCTTCTATCCAGGGAAAGATGAAGATTTACTTTCAAATTTCCCTGTGTACTCTTCTATGTAACAGCATACTCTCCTGACCCCCATTTTCATTTCATTGGGGTGTGGTACTCACTTTGTGGAAATGCATCAAAAATACCTCGAAAGATGATTGGATAATATGAGGACCCTGTTTTAGTTACTTGCTTGTTTATGGGACAAGATACCACATATCCACAATTAAAGGAAGAAAAGTTTATTTTAACCTAGTTTGTAAAGGTTTCAGTCCAAAGTCAGCTAGTTCCAAGGTAAGAGTGGAGGGAGGTCACAACAGAGGAGAAAATGTCCATGGCATGGCAGGAAGGCAGCAGCAATCTTCCTTCTGCTTTCCCTTTTTATTTCATCCGGTTATAAAAGCCTATTGGCTGATGGCAGCCACACCCATGGAGGATCATCCCTCTTCAGTAAATCTATTGATCACGGAATTATGCTAAACCAATCAGTGGGTTGATACAGTGTCAATCAGTGTCATAATCCGGTATCAAACTACCATGATCCAGTCACTCCCAAAAGCCCACTTTAAATGCATAGGTTTTGGAAGAATAAATATAAACGGTAACAGCCTATTCAGAGAGTGAACAATAGGGGAACCAAGAAGCACTTTCAGATGGAAAATAATTCTGTTAAATCGTAGAGTAGGTGGATGATTCGTCAGGGACCCGGCAAATGACAGGGTCAGAATACTGGCTCAAGTAATTGTCAAGGTCCCGACACCTTCAGACCTCAGAATGCCAGGAAATCCTAAATGTCTTCATTCAAGACACTGGTCAACTGGCAAAGACCCCATAATACCTTCTTGAGAAATTTTATGCTTCTTATATTCAGAGAGGAAAGAAAGAAAGAAAAAGTTCTGTCCTTGTTAACTGCAACGGTCAGGCCCCGATGATTGATACTGAAAAAGAAGTATCCGTGCGGTAAAACAAACTTTGTTACCTAAGGAAATGTTAAAAGTGGATCAAGGCCACAGACATGTGCCCTGAGAGAACACAATTCATTAGCTTAAACCAAGTATTTCAAGTTATCTAGAATCACATTTAGGACATATGCTAGCATTATATTCACATACCAGCATGAAAATCCTAACAGTGTCTCTCAGCCCTTCCTGTCAGCACAGAACTACCACGCACAACGTGCAGATAAATTGCCTTAAAGTGAAACATGCGCCTCCTAACCTTGAGACTTAGCTGATGACTTGTTAGTTAATGTACATTTAATGTGCCTTAGTTGTAATTTACCAGTCATCAGCTTCCCAATTCCAGCTTTGGGTTTTCAGATTTACATTAATCAACTGCATCTGCTTTTCTTATGTAAAATTCATTCACTTTACCAGTGAACCATGAATAACATACTGACCATCTCTGCATCAGCGAACAATAAGTGATCCAAAGCTACAAGTTACTGCTTAAATTTATGACCCAAAAGTCTTCATGAGCTCATTCTCATTCCTAAGGGAGGCACTATGCATCCCTGGATTAGAAATGAAAAATTCTTCCCAGAGAGGAAAGACACCAAAAGCTCCACCAAAATTCTTCTAGATTTAAGAATCAAATTCAGTAGTGTAGCTGGATAAAAAGTCAACATGAAAATATCCATAACATCCCTGTATACAAATAAATTCATTGACAAATTAGGGAAATAACACCTTTCATAATTTTTTTAAAAAATTAAATACTTAGGGGCCGGAGATTTAGCTCAGTGGTTCTGGCGCCTGCCTCACAAGTGCAAGGCCCTGAGTTCGATCCGGTAACCACATACAGTGCTGGGCATGGTGACTCATGCCCACCAGCAATCAATACCACATACCACAGTGCCGAGCATGGTGGCTCACGCCTATAATCCCAGCATTTGGGAAGCAGAGACAGGAGGATTACTGACTTTGAGGCTTGCCTGGGCTACCTATGAGCTGAGGGCCAGCCTGAACTACAAAGTGAGACCCTGTCTCAAAAAAAAAAATTAAATACTTAGGAATTGATCTAACAAGAGACTACAAAAACTATGTACTAACAATTACAGTACTCTGAAAAAGGAGATTGAAGAGGGTGTTAGAAAATGGAAAGATATCTGTTGCTGTTGGGTAGAAATAACTAACATACTAAAAAATAGCCATACTTCCAAATTGTTATACAGATTTAATGGACTCCCAATCAAAATACCATTAGCACACATCACAGAACTAGAAAAACATTCCTAAAATTCATTTGGAAACAGAAAAGACCTAGCATAGCAAAAACAAATCAGAGCAACAAAGGCAAGGCAGGGAGCATCACAATCCTTGACTTGCAATTGTACCACAGAGTTACTGTGCTTTAAAAAAATAAACAGCAAGGTACTGGCAAAAAGCAGACCACAGCATCAATGAAACAGACTAGAAGAACTGAAAACAACTCCAAATACACTCAGCCACCTTATTTTTGACAAAGGAGCCAAACACATTCACTGGAGAAAAGACAGCTTCTTTAATAAATGGTGCCAGAAAAAAAATGTCCTATTGTATGCCCAAGACTAAAATTAGACCTCTATCATTCACCATGCACCAAACTAAAATCAAAATGTATCAAAGTTCTAAACATTAAAATACAAACACTAAATCTGCTGGAAGAAAGAATACGTAGAACTCTTGAGGATACAAGAGTAGGCAGCAACTCATGAACAAAACCCAGACTGCTCTAGAAACAGTTGAAAGAATCAGCAACCTGGATCTCACCATATTAAAAAGTTTTTGCACAGCAAGAGAAATCACCAACAGAGTGAACAGACAATCCATAGAGTGAGAAAAAATTTTAGCCCACAGTCCCTCAGATAAATAATATCTAGAACAAAGAACTAAAAGGAAATCAGATCCCTCACATTTAAAGACTCAATCCAAAAATGAGCATCTAAAATGAATACATACTTCTCAGCTGAAGTAGAAAAGGCAAATAAATTTGAGAGATGTAAATTTAAAAAACATTGAGACTCCACCTCATCCCAGAAAGAATGGCTAATATCAAGAAATCAACAAACAACAAATGCTGATAGGGCTGTGGGGAAAAAGGAGCCCCATTCCACTGCTGGTGGGAATATAAACTGGACCAAACATTATGGAAAACAGTGTGAAGATTTCTCAAAATTTAGGACTAGAGGTCCCATTTAATCCAGCTATCCCCCTTCTGGGTATCTTCTCAAAAGAATTAAAACCATTATACCTCAATGATATATGTGCACCCATGTTTATAGCTGGAGTTTGTAATAGTCAAATTGTGGAAACAAACCAAATGCCCATCAACGAAGGAATGGGTAAAAAAAGATGTGTTTTTGTAATACAATGGAGCACTACTTAGCCATAAACAAAGATAAACTTGAAAGATTTTTATCTAAATAGATGCACCTTGAGAGTATACTCTTAAGTGAAATAAATAGACATGTATATCCAAATATCACATTGTCTCTCTGGTGTGAGAAACTGAAAGAGTAAATAAAGACAAAAATGTATAACAGATAATGTGAAATGGGAAGAAATTGTTCAAAAGGAAAGGGAAATTGGGAAAGGGAGAGGTGAAAGAAATATGAGAAAAGGAAAAAATGGAAACAAAGCTTTTCAAATTAGGAGGGGAGAGTGTTCTAGGGAGGGAGAACTGGAAGAAAATGAGCAATCAAGATATATTATGTGCAGGTATAAATTCTCTTTGGTGAATGTGGTTACTATATATATTGAACTTGTACCAATAAAATTTATTTTTTTTAAAAAAGCAAGAGTTCAGCAGATGTGCATAGGACACAGAGCCTGAGAGGGGACCAACTGGAAGGGTGCAGTTACCTTTGTCAAGATCCACATACAGTGCAGCCTTTCCGGTCTTGAAGAAGCATGTCTTCACATCTGGCTGTGTCATCTGTGTATCAAAGCCTCAGGTGACTATGGTGGCTCAAGACTGTACAACTTACAGGGGATGTAAAAATAGTTTTGAATTTAAATCTGACCTGTCTGCTTGGATTATGCTGGTCTCTCTGAGGTTTGCTGGAGATGGCTTCAGACTGGCAACTACTGCTTCTTTGCTTTTGTTTTTTTTCCTTCACTGAGGATTTAACCCATATGGTAGGCCAACATTCTGCTGCTGAGGTACACCCTCAGCCCTTTTTACTTATTGTTTTTTATTGTGAGACCAGGTCTCACTAAATTGCCCAGAGTGGCCTCAAATTTTCAATCCTCCTGCCTTGGCCTACCACCTAGCTGGGATTGCAGGCCCGTGCCACAGTATCCAGCCCAGAATGGAAATATTTTAAAGGGAAATGAAACGAGAGGACTCTGGGAGAACGGAAGTGTTAGAAAAGGCTATGGGGTATACAACAGAATCAGGTAGACTGTGCTGGGTCCCCACCTCAGGGGGAATGTTAAGACACTAGCAGATCCTTTACACTTGCTTTGGCCAGGCCCCCTGTGCTCTTTGCCTCCCTAACAGGACTTTTGGAATCTGACACCAGCATTTCTGTAACTACAGCACCATCTGCTGGCCGCACATGGCATCAACAAAACCTGTACATCTCTGGATCCCAGGTCGCCTTGCTGCTGCGTAGCATTGATGTTAAATTTGGCATTTTCTGGACTTTTGGTCTTGCTCAGCCAGGAAGACATGCATTCCTATGGCTGAGTATGTTCTGAGTGTCCCTCAAAGTCTCGTGTGTCGAAATGCAACCCTTATTGTGAGGTATTAAGAAGGTGGAAACAATCTATGATGTGTAGAGGTGGAGCCTTTGGAATGTGACAGGGATCTGATGAAGTCACCAGGGTGAAGGATAAGAAGGGTGACAACTGCCCTGCCCTCGGGACTGGAGTTTCTGTTCATGAAGTAACCTGAAGTGGACATCTGTGTGGTTGAGTGTCCTCTCTTTCCAGCTAAACTAAACCTTCGTAAGAAGAAAGGCAAAACAGAAGACGCATGTGCTCCTTGTCTCCTGGCATGCAATTCCCTGTGATGCCCTGTGCTACCAAGGACTCTGCCAACAAGAAAGTCACCATCACATTTTCCCTTGAACCATGAGCCAAATTCTTTTCTTTATAAAGTTAACCTGCTAGGCCAAGCGTGGTGGCATACATGGATGCAATCCCAGCACACAGGAGGCTGGAGGAGGAAGACTGCTGCAAGTTTGAGGCCAGCCTGGCATGGGCTATATAGTGAGTTCAAGGCCAGCCTGAGGTACACAGCAAGACTCTGCCTCAAGAGAGAACGAGAGAGAAAAAGAAGGAAGAAAGAAACCAACCTTACCCTGGATAGGTATTTTGATAGCAATGGAGGAAAAGCTACACAGGTCTTCAGAACCAATATGTTGAAAGTGTCTGGTTCCACCTGGGACTTATTGTGTTCATGAGTTTGTGTTTTATATCAAATTTGCAATTCTAGTTTTTTATTTGCATAAAGACATTTATAAAGATAGACAGTAGCCTTAGCTGCAGTCTTCTAACTCTATGCTGTTGATCCGAAAGTGGTACTGTCTCCCAAGAAGAAAGTACATGGAATAATTCTTATATCTTCTGTTATCTGGTAATATGTTTGTTTTCTCTATTCCTCTTCCCCTTCTTGTACATTGCTTGTCCACTGTCAAAGCCTAGAGGAGAAGGAAGAAGCCAATCCTGACACAAGTCCATTAATAGGCAAAGCCATAATAACAGTTGGTAATTTGTATGCAACATTAATTATGAACCAACCACCATTAAAATTTCTCTATAACTTTAGCAACAAAATATAATAATGTATTGTCTGAGCCAGAAACACTTTTGACAGTGAGAGGGCACCATTACCAATAACGCTGAGACCACAAGCATAGTCAGAGGACACCTTCAACAATCCAAATGTGTAGTTGTTCATATACAGAACATATGGTAAAATAATTTAATTCCTTTACATAAGTCATGTTATTAACATCATTTTCCAAATGAACGAACTGTCTGAAGGCTGAAGTAACTTTCCCAGGGTTACAGAGCAGGTAGGTGGCAGAGTGAGCTGAGTACTCAAGCCAGTACCCCTCCACTTTGATCCTCTGTGGCTTTCTACAAACCTTTGCAGTACAGCAAAGCCTAAAATATTTCTTAGGATACAAAAGACTGGGCTGTGCAATGACACCTAAATTAATCTGAAGTGGTTAAAGAGTCAGAACATCAGAATGTGTTAAGGAAATGAGCTTTGATTACACACAGAAAGACTGCAGAACATCTATGTGAGGCTCTTGTTTTAACAATGGATCAAAATGGTGCAAAGGGACCCCCAATTTTATTTAAGTGGGTACTTCTGACATGCTTAAAATGCTTCACTGAGGGGCCAGAGATTTAGCCCAGTGCCTGCCTACCAAACCCTACCAAACACAAGGTCCCTGGTTCGATCCCTGATAACCACATACAATACCAGGAGTGGTGACTCATGCCCACCAGCAATCAGTACCAATACCACAATGCTGGGTGTGGTGGCTTGTGCCTGTAATCCCAGCACTGGGGAGGCAGAGGCAGGAAGATTGCTAAGTTTGAGGCTAGCCTGGGTTACATACATAGTGAACTCAGGGCCAGCCTGAACTGTCTCAAAAAATAACAGGCAAGGGATCTGAATAGTTATTTCTCTGAAGAATGTACACAAATGACTAGTAAGAACATGAAAAGATGTTCAATGCCTCTGACCATTACAGGAATGTAAATCAAAGGTGGAGTATGCAACCACAGCACATCATCTAGAATGTGTAGAAGTACAAAAAACAAGCATTCCACTGCAGAGATGATGTGGAAAATTTGAAGCTCTCAAAGACTGCTGATGAGAATGGCATAGCCACCGAAAAAAATAGCATGGCAGTTCCTCAGAGATTAAGCAAAGGATGTGAGTAGGTCCCCTGCTAGGTACATATGGAAGACAAATTAAAATATATATCCACACACAAATTTATACACAATTGTTCATAGCAATATTATTCATAGGAACCAAAAGTGAAAAGAGCATAAATATCTGTAAACTGTCCAATGGAGACATATCCACACAATTCAATCTTACACAGGCATTAAAAGTAATAAAGGACTAATTCATAATAAAAACATGGACAAACCTTTCAAACTTCATGCTGCACAACGAACCAGACAAAGAACCACATACAATATGATTTTATTCTATGAAATAACCAGAATAGACAAATCTGATTTTTATATACAGGGTCTAAATTTTCCAAGGCTCAAACATATCTGTCTGCCTCAGGTTCGCTGAATGCTTGGATTATAGGCATGTACCACTATGCCCAGCTGTAAAGAACAATTTAAAATTCAGAAAGTAGATTAATGGCTGCCTGCCTTAAGGGGAAGGAAAAGATTTGGAAGATATGAGAAGTGGCTGCTAAGGGGTATGGGATTTCCTTCTGAGGTAATAAGATATCCTAATATTGATTGTAGAAGTGGTATTTGAAGAACTCCTAAACCCACCAAAAACACTGAACAGTAACACATTTAAGTGAGTGATTTTGTAACATGTAAATTATATCTCAGTACATTTTTTAATTGATC
This sequence comes from Thryonomys swinderianus, assembly GCA_004025085.1. Taxonomy (NCBI): domain Eukaryota; kingdom Metazoa; phylum Chordata; class Mammalia; order Rodentia; family Thryonomyidae; genus Thryonomys; species Thryonomys swinderianus. Next base: position 44,599 of record PVIC010009790.1, read on the forward strand.
ATAAAAATCTGACATTCTGACACTTCTCAGAGGCAGAAATCAAAGCAGCCAAGAAACATATGAAGAAATGCTCAACATCTCTGGTCATTCGAGAGATGCAAATGAAAACAACATTGAGATTCCACCTCACTCCACAAAGAATGGCTGCGATCACAAAGTCAACCAATGATAAATGCTGGTGTGGCTGTGGGGAGAAAGGAACCCTTCTACACTGTTG